>BROG01000047.1:1652500-1845000 GCA_030159075.1 Atrina japonica | reverse complement strand
ATATTTGTCTGAAGTTTTTGTTCCTTAAAATTTAATCAGACCAATCATCTTGACATTATAAATGCAACAAAAGCAAGTATTTAATATTGAAATTGATCTACACTCGCATATCACGGAATGAAGTGACATCCAATCGCAATTACAATCAAATATTTGGTGTGATCAGATCTATCGAAATCGGTCAGGGTGCGGATCTAGTTTGGATAACCTAATTACATGAGCAGTAAGAAACATATGAAATAATTTGATATTAATGAAAGATATTATAACACAGTAACGCAGTAAATGTACTTTTAAACAGCAAATAACGATGCATGTTGAAAATGTTCAGTTGGATATTTCAACGTGTTCGTTCATTGGTCGTAAAAAGTAGTAAAATTACATAATACGTATAAATTAAAACACCATTATATTGCCACCATTTGTTCAGGCAAAATTTAGCATTGTAGAGGGGATTGGCGATAGATTGAGGGTAACCTTAAATGAAATTATAGAGAAAATTGGATATGTGGACTTTCAAAAATTATGGTGTTATGCGAGATGGCAAATGAAACGGGGTTTAATAAGGAGGCTTAACTGTACTTTATAGTAAAGTAATGTAATAGATGTAATGTAATAGATTAATTAAAACAAGATTAAAGAGGTAAGATCGATTAATGTTAGAGAGATCAAATCGATTACTGCAATGTTTTATGCATCAGTTGGTCTATCTATCTATCTATCTATCTATCTATCTATCTATCTATCTTTCTGTCTATCTGTCTGTCTGCCTGTCTGTCTATCTATGTATCTATGTATCTATGTATGTATGTATGTATCTATCTATCTATCTATCTATCTATCTATCTATCTATCTATCTATGTATGTATGTATGTATGTATGTATGTATGTATGTATGTATGTATGTATCTATCTATCTATCTATCTATCTATGTCTGTCTGACTATCTAACTATCTATCTATCTATCTATCTATATATATATATATATATATCTGTCTGTCTGTCTATCTATCTATCTATTTATCTATTTGTCTATCTATCTATCTATCTATTTATCTGTTTCACTTTCAAGGGAGACTCCCGTTTATATCGCGTTTTTTTTATTGTTTCACTCGTTGACCCATAAAATCTGTAATTTATATCTTTGCGCTTCACACTGTTGTTATTATATCTTCAAAACGCGGCGAGAACTTTTTTTGCGTATAAAACACTCATAGACCATAAACTGCGTGTATTTGTTATTAAATTCTAATAAATTTTGTATTAAACATTTTAAATGTATCAACAGTATTACTGCCGATTTGTCGTTCTTTATCTAGAATATCAGAAATGTTATTAACCAGATCTTCAGAGATTTACACTCCATGAGATCCGGTATATGATAAATAACTGAAATGTATAAATATATAACTTTTATTTTATGTCAGTTTGACAGATTCATATATTGCATTTTTAAAAATCAACGCTGGAGGTCATTATGAATGTAGGTATGATCAGTTCCAGAACAAATGGCAATGATTGAACCAAATGGGATATACCATGTGATCCCAACAGTTGTTAAATTCTTTCTACATTTATTTCTGATGTAAGTACACCTGGGCCCATAATTGTAAACTTTTTCCTTAGGCATGACTGCAAAATATGAACTCATTAAAGCGCTTGTCTTCGGGGAAGGAACATGATTTTGAATTAAATATGAAGACATTTCACATCACTATTGACTACTTAACAGGTTTAGAGACGTTCAATTAAAGTTTGAAAATATAGAAAAATCATGAAAGTGTACGAAGAGGATGTGACGTAACTACATGTTTATACACGCAAAGCTACATATATTCACACTTTAGAAATAATTAGAATGTTTTTGCAGCTTGTTGATGTAAGGAATTACTTTACAATAGGTTTGTCAGTTTGTTTATTAATTCAACTTGTTGGTGTGTTTCAAGTGGCGGATTCAGACTTTCCAACTTGGCGGAATTTCATAGGAGAGACTGAAATCGGACGGTGCGTCTAACGTCTAACATCTAACTTATTTTGTTATAATTTGAATTTGACGTTTCCATTGTTTTGCTGCAATTCTGATAAGATGAAAATTTTGAATTACAGGAGCAGACAGGGCTCGTGCGCGTTTACCAAATAAAACGTGGTTCAAATTATGAGAATTCTGTAAGTCCGTTTTGCCTCAAGACATTAAAATCTCAGGAATCACTCATCGCAGACCTTCAGAAGGTTCCAGGCACACAAACACACACACACACATACACACACACACACACACACACACACACACACACACACACACACACACACACACACACACACACACACACACACACACATATATATATATATATATATATGTGAGCCGATCTGGTCCAGTCGGTAGCGCGCGTGAAACATCTACTTACCTTTTCGGTGATTTTGATGGGTTACTTTTCAAATTTAAACAATCGGTTTCCATAAACTAGAGAAAGTCGTGTTTGTGGTTAGTTTGATAGCTTTAATGATATCTGTGGTCTCTTTGCTATTCATTTATATCTGTGGTTTCTTTGCTATTTGTATAGAGTCTGGATTGAAAACCACATCTGTGACAAAATAAATTAGGATGTAGATAACTCCGTTATCGGTTGGTATAGTTCCTTTGCTACTGAGGTGTTCATTGAGAATGTTAGTTTCATAAAGAGACTGTTGTTGTATTTTTTGTCTTTTGAATGTTATACCGTCCAATAGAATTGGTTTTGTGTGTCACATCTTGCGTCATTTGTGTATAACTTGTATTCCTGTCTTTACAACATTTCTTGATATTATTGGTTTGCAAGCATCGGCGCTTTTATATATTATTTAAGAACCATTCATAATGTAATATGGACTGAGATGATTACACAACTTCTGCCTCTAGTATTAGGTATTTTCATTATCCAGAGTTACCATCCCTCGTAGCAGGTATCGATTGTCATGTCATTTGTTTGTCAGTAAAATGGTAAAAAGTCATCAATTGTAACGTCATATGTTTGTGTGAAAACGACGTTGTTTTCTCAAGTAAATACATGACGTTACAATCGATACCTGCTGACATGGGAGATAACTCTGACTAACGAAAAGACAGAATTTGTGGATAGTAGTCGTGGTAATGTTAATAATTCTAATAATAATAATAATAATAATAATAATAACAACAACAACAACAACAACAACAACAACAACAACAATAATAATAATAATAATAATAATAATAATTTTATCATTGTTTTTGTTGTTGTTGTAGTTGTTGTTGTTGTTGTTGTTGTAGTTGTCAAAATGATAAAAGAAGATTTAATATAGATTAATATATCTACAAAATGTGGAAGAATGCTGAAAAAAAAATTACAAACTTTCTTATTAATTAACATGTCAAGTTTACTGTATAGGTATTTTCACCTACTGGGTTAATGTCAACATTATCTTGGGTATATGTGTACATACATGAATTATGTTTACAGCGGTAATCAGGTGCGTTCAATTTAGTCAACAAATAATTCTTCTAGCAAAGCTACATGTTATAGGGTAAAAAGTGAGAAAGACCACCGTCAATGTTTTCAAATTAGTTTTTCGTTTTGATGTAATAGAAAATAGTGTTAGTTTTAAGACTCTGTCGTAATTACATCGATACAATAGAAGAGGTAATTAATTTCTAACTGTCGCCATTTTTATGTAAATTTAGAGGTTAAATGTAACTCTGGAATTGACTTCAAAGCAGAATTCTATTGTTATTTTTCGCATTAAAAAGATAAACCTCTCTTTCTCGTATACAAATACAGCACGTGTTCCTTTAAGACAAACACTGACTGTTTTGTGATTGTAATTCTAAGTTAATAGGAAACCTTGGAGATTGGTTGATGTCTCGTTATTTTTTAAATTGTTTAATTAACCTTCACACGTGCGGACTGGGTACCTTTAATATACTCACATAGCCTTTTAAACTTCAATACGAAATTAACAGTCGCATTTCATTTTATAACTTTCTTTAGCTCCGTAATCTGGTTTCGGATTTCCTTATAACCGCTACATGGCGGACGCAATAGGATGACAGGGATAGATTGTTCGTCCAATGCACCTGATACTGTATTTGAATTGTCCGTGTTTGTCCAATATTCCCCATGTTTTGGTACATTGCTTCGTTTACCTTGCTGTTACCAATACTTTGTATACATGTACATATAAGCGATGTTTGTCGGATTTTCAAATCACTGGTACCAAACGTTACGTTTACGATATATTTATGTCTACGTTTACAATATATTTGTGTCCAAGTTAACAATACATTTCATTTTGTGTCCAAGTTTACAATATATTTGTGTCTATGTAAATTAACCTAATTATTTATGATTATAGGGATATTATGATATCTGATATCAACAATGGAACTAGTTGATTATTTATTAGGAGTGGGATCAGGTGCCATGGGGAAGGACGCATCCCCTATAGACAAGTCACATCCGCGGCGAGTCCACAGTCAAATTCCAATAAAAGGGCTCAACATTTCATTTAGTGAATTTTCGTACGTGCAAACAAACTCATCGTTAAATTTACGAAACGTTAATATAAAACGCAAATCCTAATATCCCTGTGACAACAATTTTCCTCTGCATATGGAATGTTCCTACAGTGTAAGCGATTTGCCTGGACCTGGAATTCAGGTGTATATTAAAACATAATATCCAGAGAAAACATAAAAGGAATACTTTGTCACAGTCTGTTATGTAACATCTGTGTGTACCTTAAGATCAATGTTTGCGTGCTTGTAGTAAAATTTTTCAAAAAGAAATAACTCGCCCACAATAAATACCTGTTCTCGATCTTAAGCATATAATGGTCCTCGTATATCTGTACTCTGCCTTCTCTGTGTTTATTTTACAGCAGATCGCAAATTGAATTCATTCATCACAAAGTAGCAAATAAGAAATTATTGTGGGTTGGTGTAAGTAACGGCAGGTGGTTGGAAAGATACACTGGAATTGTCTTACAAAAGAACCGTTTAACCTGTTCCTTACAGTAGTTGGTATGCGCTATTTAAATGATCAATGATTTTCTTGTAATTTTGCGGTTTTGTGGTTTATTGCCGCGGCGTAATGTAAAAGATTGAAATTTTCTTTGCTGTGCATATAGGAATAATAGTGTGAAAATGTTTCAGTTAAAAGATGTTGCGGATTTTCATTGACGGACAAAGAAGCAGAAACTGCACGTGTTGATTTTCGTGCAGTCAGTATCTGGAATAATGGCAACTGGAGATTTAAAAATTGACCGATAACTGATAACTCGAGTATTACCGTACATCTTTACTGAGTAATTAAGCGCACAAAAGCAATACAATTAGAGAAATGTGCGCTTACAATTTGTTTCAACAGTAGTTACAGAAGATATGCCATCTACTGCATAAAATTCAAGGTCACTTCAAAATAAAATGAAAAAGTATATAAAAACGACTGATTCCAAATATTTAATCAAAGTACTGAAAGTACTGAAATGGGTTGTTATGTTAACAAAATCACCATTGGATTCAAACTAAACTATTTCCAATTAAGAAAAAAATATTTCTGAAAGAAAAGCAGGGTAAAATGAAAGTAAAGATACATTGCCATATATGCATAAGACAGTTAAGTTAGGCTTTCCACTTCTTTGAACATTTCAATTTCTCATCATAATTTACATGTAAATATTATAAACATAATACCGAAGTTGTAATGCTCAAGACAATATCGTTTCTGTCAATTAGACTTCATCAGTTGAGCTCCAATTTGAAAAGTATATGTTTTTCCTAAAGATAAAGTGGTATCATATTAGGCCAAATAATATCTCTAAAAGTATAGCCGAAATCCGTCTAAGAGTAACCACTGTAAAAGAATGACTCTTAGCTTTAGAAAATTTTCAAATTTAAATGGTGTTAACAGTGCCAAATATTACTTTAGTATAAGATGAACAGCTGGTACCGAAATACCAAATGAATTAATAAACTCAACAGTAATATGTATCAGTGTTACAGAAGTTCTAATGTTTTTACTTGATATGATAAACCAAACATAGCTTATAGTCATAAGTACAAAAATTAAAATTTATCTTTGATAAATTTGAACTTATCATTTAGGGCAATAAGTATATTATTCTTAAGACAATGTCACATTAAAAAAACTTTAAATCATCAGAAGCCTAACTTATTAAAAAATACAATAAAGTACTGTATAATTTTAACTGGCAATTTTCTAGTTGCAGACGAACTTTGTTTACGAAACGTCGAAAGTGAAACTGGTACGGTGGATTACATGTATGTAAATATATCCTTGTTGTTTACACGCAAAATGTCACCCCACTGGCATTTGTTTCTGAAAAAACTGTCCCTCTATATTCATATGCAAACTCTTCCACTTCCAACGTCTTCGACATGTTTTTGTTTATTACTTTTGTTGTATTACAATATCCATCACGTTGGACTATTTTGGCATCCATGACAGTATCGCTTGAAGTTAAAATGCTTACGATTTGTTGAATTGACATCAGGAACCAATGATATTGCGTCTTACAGTTTGCATATTTTAGTACATTGTAAAAATAAGAACATGATTTAAACGAAATGAAAATGCATACTTCTTACTTTTTAAATGGGTTTTAGGAATGAAAAAGTAGATTTCACCAATATCTGTGACAAATAATGTGTAAAAACAATACTGACAACAGTTTTCAAATACTTTTTACTGAAAAGGTCTATTTTAAGTATATAAGTATCAAATGATGTCCATCACTGTAATATTGGTCTAGTTAATCACTAACTACATTAAGATTAACTCTAAAAAGCAAACAAAAGACATATCTGTAATCTCAAATGTAATTGGATTTCTCGAAATCAGTGTTAAGGAACAAAGCACTTGTCCAAAGTTTAGAACTCGTTGGATGATACAGTCATCGGTCCGTTGCTAGTGGAAACTCGATTTATCGCCAACAATCATATTCGTTACACATTGTCAAATGTTGATGAAAATTTAGTGATCGTTCTCAAACGTGAACTGTCTCAGTATAATTCGTAAAGCTGCCGAATAATTGTTTTGAAATAAACTCCACTTTCCGCTGTGTTCAAGTTTCCTTGGTCGTGAAATTCATTGGTCCGTCCAGAAAGAACGTGATTCATATTTGTTTACAATCATTGGATTTTTACCAATTCTGGTGTATGAGAGATTATCGATATCCAGTTTTCGAAAAGTTAATCACTTGATCTTCGATTGAAATATTAGGCATATCATGTGCTAGAAAATGTACCAATAAAAAGGTTTCTTTGAAGTTGACGCAAACAATCATATTCGTTACACATGGTCAAATGTTGATAAAAAAATTAGTGATATTTTTGTGAGCGAAACCACCATAGCAAAATATTATTCCCTTCTAGTATTAGAATATGTATATGATATGTGTTTTGGCATTACAAGAAATAAATAGATAAAATCATGGAACCTGTACAGCTTAGAGCACGACTGGAACCTGAGATGTTTGATTCGGGTTCTCTCACCCAATACTAAAACAGACCACCATCATATGACTGGAGAGTTGTTGAACGTGGCAAAACTTACCGTTCAAAACAACACAACAAAAACCGCCATTTTTTGGCTTAAGTTCTACTTACGACAAGATCCGACTACAAAATGCCTAAATATTATCTTAAACTAAATCATCATCAACTACTACTCTTACTACTACTACAACAACAACAACTAATATTTCATCAATTCTCGTTACTAATGGTGCCACTCTTTTTGCTACAACTAACACTTTTCACACTATTTTATATCGGAAATAATCTGGAACCAAAGCATTATCTATATCTGCTTTGTCTGTAAGTTATAATACCCTAACAAAAGCACAGCAATTCAGTTTTCGTTTTCAACGTTATTCCAAATTGTACAAAACTCGTCGGACGCGTCTTACTATTTTATCGGCGTTTTACACTACGCCTGGTTTTACTGAATGATTCCGGCGTAAGAGGTATTGGATCAGTACGTGTGTGGCATGAATGAAATGCCTGTCGTGCATGTATGTCTTTCAATCTTAAGAGCTACTTGAGGGTGAAGGTGTGAAATAAACAGAACTGACACAGAATGTAAACCAGAGGAAAATTGAACTAAAGTCTTAATGCCACGAAGATATATTGTTTATGCTTTTTAACAGTAACAAATTATTAACCAATCACCTTCAATTTGTGCGCGCGCTTAAATAGCAGACGGTATTTTCAAAGGTAAATGATCAAAATGTTGCTTTCCCCTCATTTATCCAGGTTTGTATGTATCATTTGTAGAGGGTAGGGCACACCGACGGTTTGTTTTGTCTAAATACGGAAGATTCAATTGCAGTGTTTACGGACTTTTTCCTCCCACGTGCACTCATTATCTCCGTACAGAGGGTGTGTGACGCATTCCTTTACCGTTTTCCTACGTACGTTGAAATGTTACTTTGGTCATCAAAGACTTTAATTACTCTATTTGATTCAATAATGCAAATGGTTTAAGGGTTTCTCTATAACCTAAGCTAGCTCTGTCAGATCCTTTAATTGACAGGACAAATAAATACGGTAACTGGAAATAAATATCAATAACTTACAAACTAAGAGGACACGAGTGATGTAGAGTAAATGTATTCTGAAAGTAATGTTAAGTGACTTAGTTGCTATATGTTCAATTAAATGAATAGAATCGAGAAGGTTGTATCATTTTTGATAAGTTTCCCTAACATTTCGCAATTTTATGAAAACTTCTAAAATGTTAGATTTTTACCGGATTTGTATCTGTGTCCTGGACATTCTATTGATTTATACTTTGGTATCTGAAATTTTTATGTATAACAGATAAACTGAAATATAGAATGTTTGCCCCAATTTTCATTTTAACTTTGTTTAATATTGTGAATGAGTTCTCTCTTCTATCATTACATATTGGTCGCCACAATATAACCGAGTGTTGAACTTGGCGTAAAGCAACATTTAAACAAAAAAGCAAATCGACATCCCCTAGGTCCTAGTATTTTACATATTAAGGGAATGTTTATGCAAGGCAACAATAATTCTCGTAATTTTGCACCAAAAAGTATAACTTACAAAATGGGTCGCCCTGATAGTTATTTCATGCAACGAGGGATAGGAGTAGGGTGTATCTAAGTTACGGTCGTATCCTTAGGATCAGTCCATGGGATCTCTTCAATCAGAATTGATATATGCATTGTTGTTTAAACCTTGATTTAACATGGATTGGCGTACTTTAAGGGGATGGAAGCTCCTGGAATGTAAGTTATTGGAATTTTAATAACTTTCTTTTTTCAATGATGCAAGATTAAATGCAGTAAATATAGAGGTATTATCCTCATGATTTTCGCGTGTATGTGTTTGCATAGCGTGTGCACATCCTTGTGTGTTGCAAGAAAGACGTCACATGTACGTCATATAGAAACATGCTTGTTCGTTGATATTTGTGTTTCACTCTTCACATTTAAATGACAGGTGTGTAAGTATCAATCAACCATGCTTATATTTAAACCAATTTTCTAACTGAATAAATTACTTATCCTAACATAACTACAGTGGAACCTCGCTATTACGACCACTCAACAGACTGACTCAAAGTGGTCTGATTTGTAGAGTGGAACCTGGCTATTACGACCACCTAACTGACTCAAAGTGGTCTGATTTGTAGAGTGGAACCTCGCTATTACGACCACTCAACAGACTGTCTCAAAGTGGTCTGATTAGTAGAGTGGAACCTGGCTATTACGACCACCTAACTGACTCAAAGTGGTCTAATTAGGAAGATGGTGTCTTAAGTGAGGTTCTGTAGATATTTATCAAAAGACTGGAAATATTTGGTCTAAAATGTGAGGTTGGCTCCTAAGAGAGGTGGTGGTCTTTAGGTGAGGTTCCACTGTATAACCATTCTTGGTGTAATATGCTTCAACAAAATGTTTTAATCCAGAATTCTTTTTCAGTGATAAGGATAAAAAAGATTTAATTTGAACGCAACTGTCTCTGAGTAGTAACTGAATTTATGACACCATGTAATGGATTCATATCGTTTATTGGCTTGAAAGAAAAACACTGCATAATGCTGCTTCCATATTGTTATGATTTCACCTCTGAAAACATGTCTATCAACTTAGCACACCAACGGTCCAGTCATCCATGTTAATGATCTAATACTTAACAATTGTTTGCCTTTCTAATGTGAAAATACCATCAATTATATAGGATAGAAACAGTCAACAGTGTAATTTAAGATTAAATACCTAAAATCTTAAAGGTAGCCGATCCTTTTGTTGCACTGACACAGCCATTTTTCTCTCGTGCCATTCATCCGATATTCTAAAGAGCGTCATTCTGCTAATGATATTTACTTGAAAGACCCTTTTAAAGGGATTTGCACCAATAGACGTTCCACTTGTGATTTTTATACAAGAAGATTAGGTGAATGTCATACATATTGTGTCTGTATGATTGCTACTTTGTTAGAGTCATATTCTCTCTCACAGAGAAATACGTCCTCAAACTAGTTAGCGTGAATCTTTTGATTCTAATCGATTCATGATAATCTAGTCACGTTTTTTGCAACAAATATAAATGTTGAATACATGTGTAATTGGTATTTTCTAAAATGGCACATATATCAACTGTTTTTGATACTGCCAAACTCTTCTATAAAAGAATATATAATTAATTAACTGCTGATATAATACATACACACACACACACACACACACACACACATATATATATATATATATATATATATATATATATATATATATATATATATATATATATATATATACATATATACTTTTAGCAAATACAGAAGTGTGCATTAAATGTTACCTGAAAAAATTTACACATCCTCCGAAAACCACTCATGTACGTTCAACTCAACACCCCCTGAAAAAAACAATTGACTCTTCTGCAAATCAGAGACTTAGACTAGTCCAAATGTGTATTTAGGGGTGAATGATTTTAGGACTTTAATTGTCTTTAAAGAATGTAGAAATGATAATACGCAGATGTATTTTATACGTCATACGCAGATGTATTTCATAAAATAATTTTTCACAATTGTTATATTATATTTATGAAATAGCCAAAATTTCTATGTGGGACAAAGTTTTGATACATGGTCTCAAGAATATGGAAAGCATGTTATTTTTCTGAAGCACTGCAATATGGACGATCAATAGTCATACTGTACGAATCAATGTCAAACTTGTAGTCATATCATATATTCAAGTATAACATATTTTACCATGTTCTGTTAAGGGTATATCATTAACTTATTTCAATTCTTTAGAGATGTGGATGCAAGTGTGAGCTAAGTATTACAAACAATACCAAAGTGATGGTTATGCAAAAATAAATATAAATAAATGATGATCATTTTTGTTAATACATGTAATTTAGAAAAAAAAAATGTAAAGTTTCGAAAGAGAAGACTATCATACACGGCCAAAATCTTATTCTCAATGTATTATCAACGAGATCAGTCTAGGAGTAACCACTGTGAAAAGATGACTATCTTAGCTTTTGAGGAGTTTAGAATCTACACGATACTATCCATATGAAATATCACTTAAGTTTGAGATATATAGGGCTGACATGAAATATATTTCTATTTTACATCTGAAAAAAAGTTTTATTTATTTTCTTTTTACAGATTTTACATAATTTTATTTTCTTTGTTTTCAGGTAAAAATCCGTACCGCCCCGTGATATTTAGTGATCTGAAATTGTCTCCTATACCAATTGTGACACCAGGAACACTTTATGTGACTATGGCGGGAAATTTAACCTATGATTTACCAAGGAGAATATCGATAAAGCTAGAGGTCACAAAATACTGGATCGGAATACCTTTTGTATTACCGTGTTTTAATAATCAAATAGGTTCTTGGTGAGTACATTTAAATACTTATTGAAAAATATAACGAAAATTTTTTTTTTTTAAAGTTCATTTCGAAAGGATTTCATGATAATCTAATGTATTAAAAGAGTACGTCCCATTAGATCACTATGGCAAACATTGCTAAATATTGGCTATTATCGACACCATTTGAAGTCACGTTGATAATAACCAACAAACTCAATTTTGATCATTGGACGAAAAGGGAAATATTGTCAGCAGATGAAAGAATAAACCAGTAAACAATGGACAATATGGAAGGGGAAAAAACACGGATAAACAAACAGGCCGAAAAAAACATAGATAAAACAATTGTTCTCCGGACATTATAATACAAATAATTTCAAGCCTTAATTTTGTGTAACAGTTTTGAGTTGAAAGCAAAAATAAAAAAAAATATGAAGTTGAAATCAGCAGTAGTTTAAAATGAATGGTTAGCTGCCACATAGAATAATTTGTTATACTTGTTTCGTTCTTAGCTTCATTTCAAGAATGTCCATGCATTCAGTAGTTGATTTCGTTTGAATATAAAAAATCTCAGATACCAAAGTATAAATAAATAGAATGTCCAGGACATAGATACAAATGTGGTACAAATGGACAAACACGGACCTCTGGAAACCAAGAGGTGGGATCAGGTGCCATGGAGGAGTAAGCATCACCTGTCGACCGGTCACATCCGGCGTGAGTCCACATTCAAGTCCAATGAAATACGTGAGGAGTGAAACCTCGTCACAATTGGTACATACGTCTCAACAACCGCCAACGAAAAGGCAACTCAACATTTCACTTAGTGAAACAGAGTAATTGCAAACAAGACTATTATACCGACCGTAAAATTTAAAAATATTTAAACTGTTACAAACGTGTCACGAAGTCAACATCTAGAAATGCGCTTTTCTCGATTTCAATATATCCAGATTCGATTGTATTTCTGTCATGACTTTCTTATATGAAGACAATATGGAAGAGCGTTCGTTTTTGTATATGATTTTTGGAAATCACTGAAATGATAAATTATGAATTAAATCTGTTTTGCTTTTGCTCCTTTATAATATGATAAAGTATAAATGAAGAAATGTCAATGGGTAATCGAAACTGCAAGTACATTAGAATACAACAAGTTGGATATAAAAATGGTCTCAACATGAACAATAGGGAACTTTCGAGTTAGCCCGGATTACCGTTATGATCCTGCATTTAGTCGCTTTTTCGGTTTTGTTCATATGTTCTTCCGGACGTTTCGCAACATATGTAATGTACATAGAATAACCTTATGTTTTAGCGTATTTAACGTTATTTTGTGTAAAGAGATACAAAAGACTCCTAAAATACACCACAATGGATTAATTAGTTGAATGCCAAATTACTGAGATGTAGCAGGCAGGGGGAAATGCGCAGACAGACCGGGAATCGAACCTAAGACCTTCAGTACAATAGCAGGACGCTCTTACCAATTGCGCTATCGGGGTATTTGTATATTTTCGAAACCAGAAATAATGTTGAGGAATATTTTTCAACAATCACATCACTGGCGATAATAAAAGCAGGATTATAATGGTAATCCGGGCTAACTCGAAAGTTCCTTATTGCGCAGAAACTGAAAGCTGAGGCAACTTTCATGTTGTAAATTTTAAATTTACCGAGTGGGTGTAAAGTGAATTGAAAATTTACAAAATGACACAGAGCTCCATGAAATGGACATCTTCGATGACACGAGGAGGAAAGACAATGTTGAACATTTAAATTGATACGTGTGAGCTGAATACTGAATCTAATGAAGCGAATTTCCTGATGTTTAACACTAGCTTAAATACATTCCATAGAGTTCCGTATTGGTAGCTAATAAACATATTAATATAGTTTCAATTTGTTCCGGTTAATTCTACTCTGTACGACTTTGACCGATATGTACTTAATCTCTTGACCTATAGCCTAGGCAAACGACATTAACTTGAAATCAAATCGTTTAATAGTGTAGCGAGTTCAACCTTATAATTAAGCTTCATTGAGCCGTTACTAGTTACTCGTATGAGTAGCTTATTCTGCACTCAGTTTAGTCAATATTGAATGAATTGAGTAACTACCGTCGGCTACAAGGTCATAGTGGTGAATAGGTTAAATGACTCTATCCGCCCCCGATATGAGTAAAATTCAATTAGACATCTATGAAAAATAAACATTCCTTTAATTAATCAATCAATCTATCTATCTATCTATCTATCTATCCTCATTAGGTAATTCTTTTAGACTTTTATATATACATTGTATTTGACTCTAGTTAAGAATGTTTATTTTTCACTTCTAAGTATGTATGTATATATGTATGTATGTACGTATGTACGTATGTAATTATATATGTACATGTGCATGTATGTGCGCGCGCGTGTGTGCGTGTGTGTGTAACTTCAAAATCCATTTCATTTATATGTATTGACATCCTGTGTGCTCTGTTCTATACCATCGTACGGGTGTACTATTTTTCGGTCTAGTATTTAGATAATGATATCTATTAAAAACTGAACTTCAGAAATTCGGCTACAAAATGACATAACCCTACATTGAATGCTGTGTAATCATAATATCTGTATTTTTCACATACATCTATAAAAGTATTATAATGCTCTCGCGTTGTTACTCAGTTAGTTATGTAGAAAAGTGTCTACATAACTCGAGAAACCTCTCGATGTCAGCCGAACCAGGTTTTAGCTCTGCTGGGGACAAACAAGAGTGGTCGTGTGTATATATGAAATGTAAAGATGGTGTCATACTTAATGATCCCTGGAGACACTTTGGAATTATATTAGTATTAAACAGCAATCTTTAGCAAATACGTACGTCCTAAATAGCTCTATTATTCTTATGCCATAAGCTTCTTGTAATTTCGTCTCCTATTTAAATAGTCACGATAACATCATAACTATCAAACACGTAAAGACTTGCCTAGTCTGGAAATTGATTTCCAAGTTCATAAGTTACGTGTTTATTTCTTTTCTGTAATTCCGTACAAGAGACGAGCTAGCACAGAGTCCTTGAACAAGAATCATTTTTATTTCTTTTTATCTTGTGTACGTCTGCCATTTCAGCAGTCTTTGTCCTGTTTTACTACATACATTTTCCTAAATCAGTGCAGTGCAAGTGACGGGAGTATGCGTGCAATGAGGTCGTCTCCATCAACGGGATTCATCTCCTTTTTACAGAGACAATTTTTGTTTAGCTTTTACACAGTTTACTTCTTTCTATTTTCTATATATCTGCAAAAACAGTACATGTATATTCCTTCGGCGAGGTCAATGAGACAACTTCATAAAACTTTGGGGAATTTAGAGGTGTAATCAGGTGTTAAGGACGAAGCAAAGAGCGTATGCATGCTTCTAGTTGGTCATAATATACGTGGTTCACCTTTACTTTTAAAATATGTTTCTGCTTGTCAGACAATTCAGTTCTAACTATATTTTAAAGCAATAGGCCTTTAATATCATTAACAATATAAAAAATACTAAAGTTTTACAAAAAAGGCCAAACTTTAACTGACGGTCGTGTTCTTTTGTATCTAGCTCGTCTCCATCCATGGGGTTCTCTCCGTTTACATGATGTATTTGGCTTGTTTGTTTTTTACAAATTGGGAGCAGTGCATCCCTGACTATTATCATGGTTTGCTTAAAAACTTTTTTTTTTTATTTCAAAGCAATGTAGACAAGTCAGAAATAAGATGGAGACATTTACAAAGCTTTTTATCTACAGATTTTTATTATTTTGAAAAATAAACATGTGTTATCTAAGAAAGAATTCTTTTGGCGCTTTTCATGGCCATATCAATGTGTGGGTGTACTGTAAAAAGGGTATTGGATAATTTAGTTGAAAGCTAAATGCTATCTAGCGCCAACAATTTATTTAAGCACAAGGCGAACCTGATATTTGATGTTTTGTTCAAGGAAAATGCTTTTAAAGGCTGAAATATACAAGAATAAATCAAAAGATCTCTCTCTCTCTCACACACACACATACACACACACACACACACGTCCTTATGATAAGGATATGTATGAAGGTCAGATATATATTTAATAATAGTCCAAAAATGCCACAGAGCCCAGACTTGTTGATAAAGACTTTTTTTCCATTGACGGTATCAATTTTTAATCGTATTTCTGATTAGTAACAAGCCCAAAAACACTGATGTGGGTCACACCATTTTGTCAAAGTGAGAACTGCATATTGTTATCTCTGCTTGTTTTACATATTTTGAATTTTGAAATAATTATTCACTACATATTTAATATTTTTGATTTTTATTTTATATTTGTTTGTTTCTTTTTCAGTACGTATGAAAATATTTGTGCTAATTTAGAGACTTACGAAAAACGCCGAAGGTGTCCGAGAAGATTACGTAGTTATAATCTCCAATGCTACTGTCCATTCCATGCAGGAGAATTTAACCTAAAAAAGCTGGCAATAAATGTTCCAAAAATTGGAGGTTTTGCTGGGGCAATTGTCAAAGTAAGAGTAAGCATAAACTTAATTACTTCTTCATCTCATAAATTCATTAAAAAAGTCATTTTAAGGATTCATTGTTAAATATTTATCCCGAAGAAACTATTTAAGGAAGCGGAAGTTGCGTCCAACTCAGAAGTAGCAAGAAAAAATTAGAATTAAACATTGGGCATGCTACGTGCTGTACATGGTGGCACTGTTTGATAAGTTTTCATTAATATTGCATTGAATGATACTGATTTCAACAATCAGTTGAATACAAGAGTAACAATGCATAATCATAACATTTTAATATGAACCAGTGGCAGAAAAGGGTCCGTCGGACAATTTGATTGTATAATGTGATTTGTATATTTGAAGAAACTTGAAAATAGTGTGATTTAGAAAATATAACATTAGAATGAGTGCAGGCAAAAGGAACTCCATTTCTTTCTGGCGCGAAATAAATACAAAATTAAAAATATTACGTCAGACAAAATTCCTTGTTTTCTTGCATTTCAATGATTATGTCGTAAGGCCCATTAATAAAGGTTCATTTATTAATTAAATACAGTAAAACCTGCTATAGAGACCACCTCTATATAAATATTACCTGTTTATAAAGGCCAGTTTTTTCAAGTCCCTTGACTGCATACATCTACTAAATTGAACCTGAGTATAGGGGTCACCTGCACATAAAGGTAAATATTTTCTGGTCCCTTGGGTGGCCCTATATACAGGTTTCACTGCAATTAATTAACGCACCTTGTAAATATCATAATACCAAAACAATTGCTCAAGATGATCGTTTCTGTCAACAACACTTCTGAGTCGGAAACACAACGTGGTATCATACAAGACCAAATAATGATAAAATTGAAAAATCCGTCCGAAAGTAACCACTGTAAATATATATATATATATCCTGGACCTCCTGAAGACTAATACTTTGGTATCTGAGATGCATACTCCTCCATGACACCTGATCCCACTTCTTGGTTTGCAGAAGTCCGTGTTTGTTCATTTTTACCAGATTTGTATCTATTTCCTGGACATCCTAAAGATTTATACTTTGATATCTGACATGTTTTATATTCTATTGAAATATGAAATATTACTTGAGTACAAAATAATCAGCTGGTACAGAAATACTATTTACTTTATGTTTTTCATCTGGGACACCAGTAAGGCGACATAATCGGAGGGATTGCGTGTTCAAGTATCATACATATTCACTTAGAGTTTATATACAGTTTCAATATAGGTATGGTGTTTGTCCCTTTGTTAGATTTCAGTCTAACTAGTGATCCTAGAATAGATTTTCATAGCACATAGGATTTACGTAGCACAATGTTGTGAAATTGTCGGTAAAGTTGATACAAAAAGCTAAATGCTAAAAATTGTCTAGCTACAATAATAATCAGAGTTCATTTTCTATGTACAATAATATCCGGTGTAAATAGGTCAAAGTTAAATCGTACTGAAGGAATCGCAAGAATGTGAAACATGTTTTGCATATACCCACTCCCCGTAAAAAACGTCTAATGTCGCACCCAGTATGTTTTGCTTCGAATGGCGACGAAAACATAGAAAATATTCCATAAGAGTTCGTTCCTATTTCAATTAGCGAAAAATAACAAAACAGAATTCCTGTTTTAATTTTTCTTCTGTTGTGTATCTGGCAGCACACTCACGGATCGCAAAGGTTCTAATTTTACGTAATTAGATTGAATCTCTCTAGACTCATGCAATGCAATCCGTTATCCATGTCATGTATTTATATATTTACGTTTTTCATCAAAAGACTACATTTTCATTAGACAGTCTATTCTTGGTGGCAACACGTTAACTGAAAGGCAGTGATGACACGTGTCGATCTAACATCGGCAATTTGCACGATCTACAACACGCTTTACGTACTGTATTTTAATGAATGGGAAAATGACAGTTCCGCGATCTTTATCAGTTATCACCGTATATTGCTTTACCAGAGCGGGACATGGGGGTATTTCCACTGTTTCATTGTTCTAAAAATAAATTGATAGAACACTGACTCCAGAATACGTTCATTAATAAGCAGATTGTGGACTCAGCGACGGTAGAAAAGAATTAGTTGTGACGTCATAAGGATGCCGTAGAATTCTGTCCCCATTGAACGCTTGATTAATTGTCAAGGGTTTTGGCGAAAGAGGTTGAGAGTCTCTGTGAACCGTTAAAATATTAGATAAGCCAATTGACATTTTTCTTCTGTTTTTGTCACGACATTTCCCTGCCAACTGTTAACATGTTCGGACTGTCACTCATTGTAAATGTTCATTGACGCCAGTGTTTTAAGGTCCATTTGAATGGCTTGCTATGAAGCATGTCACTTGTGATTACTTAGTGGAGAACACAAAAATACACAAAAATAA
This sequence comes from Atrina japonica, assembly GCA_030159075.1. Taxonomy (NCBI): domain Eukaryota; kingdom Metazoa; phylum Mollusca; class Bivalvia; order Pterioida; family Pinnidae; genus Atrina; species Atrina japonica. The sequence goes on along the minus strand of BROG01000047.1, from coordinate 1,826,169 downwards.
AACTGTTCCTCACGTCAGTGTCAAACACACACTCCCAATCATCTTGTCACAGCCGCATACTTCAAAATTTCGATTTCAGTTATTTTTTCCCCTCTTGTTAATTTTCCAAAGTGGTCATCAGAACAAGTACGTGCCTATTAGACCAGACAAGCACGCGTGAAGCCTTTGAAATATACAATGTTAATGTTACATATGGGTTTATCTACAGTATTTGTGTGGGCTTGTATTAATAGCACAACTTTGAAACATCTGATCTTATTAATGGCGCACCTGTACGGATGTCTTGTAATTTTATTGCTGAAGTTTTTAAAAGATAAATATCCGAAAAACAATCAGGTTTATGATTGTTTTATCACAAAAACAAATATATGTGTTGATTGGAGATTAAAAGTGTTAAAGTGCTACGTTTACAGACAGAAATTGCAACAGCAGAGAGCATGAAAATAAAAATAATTTAACTATGTAAAATGCGGAGCGTATCTAAATAAAAACCACTCGGTTTAATATCATCGCGATCGTGAACAAGGGAAAATGTAAACAATCATGCTTTATAAATGCAAACCTACATGTAGTAGGAATTTTAATTGTAAAAATAATTAAAGGAAATTTCAAAGTGACATAGTCCACGTATACACACCCAGCGTTAGTTAAAATAGACGTGGACGGCAAATTGACGACTGAACTATACGACAAACACCTGATCTCACCTCCTTATTTTCTAAGGTTCGTGTTTGTCCAATTGATCTGTATGTTGACCCCTTCACCTCCTAAAAATTAATACACATTGTATGAGTGTGTTAAACATAAGATTATTTCATATAAGGAGGTAAACTGTTCACAAGAATGTGATAGATACCGTAAATTTTAAGGATGATGTTTTGACTTTGTTTGCAGTAACCACATTCACAAATTGTTGAGTTATATATTTCATAGTGAATATCATTAACAATACCAATGTTATAGTTTTACAAAGTCAAATCAAATGTTCTATTGTTGATTGTTGAATCGTCTGTACGGATTATGTAACAGGGTTTATCTCCCCTGTCGTTGTGAAGGACACAAGGATGCAACTAATAATCGACGTCCCTTTTCAAGGTGGGCGTGGCACATCCAATAAATCCAATCAATTAACATCAGTCCATAGCACAGGTCAGGGAGAGTATACACTCATCTACAGCTGACGAGATCCACATTCTTGACATTAACGTTTAACATTAATTGTATTGCTAAGCTTCAATAAACCACGAGTTGGCATTATAAACATTTAAATGGGGTGCTTATCTTGATTTCCATTGGTTTAAATATTTATCCTGTCGCTGATCGTGTCGTGTGGTGTGGTATTTCAGCAGGCCATCATTTGACTTTCATCAGCCCAGTGTGTATAGTATACCTCGTTAAGTTTTGACATGACACGAACATTGAATGATACGCATTTTATACATGCACACAAAATACATGTGGAAAGATATACACATTTCCTGTTAATTTACGAAGAAATGTACATCCGTTCACTCTCACATTAAAAAGTGTGTTAGATGATATATTTACTCTGAAATTTTTGTCACACTATAAATATAACAATAACAAATATTGTTGATTTTCGTGTTGTTTGTCTATCTATCTGGCAGTCCGTTCCGTCCATACATCCATTTATCTATTCATTTGTCCATCTATCTATCTATCTATCTATCTATATATCTATCCATCTGTCAGTCAGTCTGTCTATCTATCTATCTATCTATTTATCTATCTGTCTGCCTGTCTGTCTATCTATCAACCTGTGTGTCTGTCTATCTGCATGTCTGTATGTTTATCTGTCTGTCTGTCTGTCTAGTTCGTTCGTTAGTTCTCTCCTCCACCATAAGGGGGTTTTCCATGACCGAGAGGTTAGAGGTCAGCGTTGGAACCTAAATTGAATTTTGTGAGAAAATTAGCCAGTTTACTTGGGAGAGACTGGTTGTCTCTAAACGGATACATTGAAACCGGACCCCCTCTTCCACCATAAAAAAACTGGCCACCACCACGTGACTGAAAAATAGTTGATTGTTGCGTAAAAATCTCAAAATAAAATAGTCAAGGGATGCTTACTCCTCCATGGCACCTGATTCCACCTCTTGGTTTCCAGAGGTCCGTGTTTGTCCATTTTTTTGCGGGATTTGTATCTGTGTCCTGAACATCCTCAAGATTTATACTTTGGTATCTGAGATGTTTTATATCTTTTGTGTCTTAACTCATCAACCCCTCTGGTCAGATTTAGACTCACCCAAATCAATGGACAGTATGGTCTAATATCATAATTCGGGAGTGGTCAAGTTAATATTGCATGCAGAACTAGTACGAAGATTGGATTTTAAATCAGATACTCCTGAATTCTGACAGTTTACTGGCTATAGGGGCCAATGGGTTAACTGCAATGCAGTGGACGATGTTATTCACTCACCAGAAGATTTTTCTAATAGAAAAATTAACACTTATACGTTAATGAAAATCTACTACAAATCAAATTTGGTAGGTATGAATCGTCACCCAGTAAAATCTCTTGTTTCGTCTGATGGCGTAAAAATGTAATTGTAAATACTGAGCATTCCTGGTTAACGTTTGCTATGGATACAAACGCCTATGATACAAGTCTCTCCTTTTTATATATCCTCTTCATAACAACAACTGTCATATTAACCCAAGACATTTAACAAATACTGTTATAGAATCAGTAGTTTATTTATCATAACAATTTTTATGATCAGGCGGAAGAATGGCCAAAACCTATTCAATGACAAATAACATTCTCCGAACATTCTGTTTAGTTGGACCACCCTGTTCGGAATCTGCACGAAAAAACCTGACGGACGAGGGAAAAACATGATGATATGCTGTTTTCAACTTATATCTCATATTCGGTAGTACGTGTTGTCGGTTTTAATTAGAATGGAAGAAGCCTCCATCACAAGATAATTCATTTTGCTATCTAACTAAGATGTATTATGTTAAATGAAATGTAAGCTCGTTAATAGCGGAATTTGACACGACTTGCAATTTCCTTTCGTACATAGCAATCGTATATTTCTTTTTCTTACAAGCTAAACGCTTTTAGATTATTGTATCACAGGTAAACCGGGAGGGGTTGCTATATCAAATTTCTATGCATGTATTTTGTAATTATAGAATTGAAGTAATAAACAAGGGCTTTATCTCGAAAGTGAAGTTGACAGCATGTACTATAAAGTAATGTTAATACTCAGATGAAAGCTATATATTTTACTAAGTTACAGGTAATTCAGTAAGGAGTCAAAGATTACGAAGTGAAAAGCAAAAAAAAAAAGAAAAAAGAAAAGAAAATTACAGAAAAATAGTTTTATTGGGTGGGTTAGTGCGCGCGCGCATGTATGAAAACCTGTGCTTCTAATACAGCTTTGCCTCCTGTGTTTGAGTAGTTAAAGTATCTCACCTTAAACCATAGCGCCTCTAATCATTATTCAGTAAGGGTTTGAGTCCTGTTTAAGCCCAAGTCGATTATATGGAGAGGAATGCAGGGTTGTATGAGGAATGATAGTGGTCCTTGTCACCTTGGATTCTCGTATACAATTAAAGACTTCCCACCCTTATATATGTTGAGTGTAGCGTTCCATGTTACTCAATCGAAAGAGCGTTCGTCTCGTAGGAAGTTGACCTGGGTTCGAACCCTGTTTGCGTCATACTTGATACTTTAAAAAATGATTTTTTTTTTCAAACCTTTGGTATAAGTAGGACTTGATTTAAAGTCACAGTCCCGGCCAGTATCGTACCGATCTTTTTAATGCTCGGACCAAGATTCATCAAAGCATTGTCAACTTTTCATCACAAAATGTCGGAATGGTATACTATACCTATTGTATTTGGCACATTCCATTTTGGTTGGATGATTTGAGAGGGTCAAAGTTCATACTGTTTGATTACTTTCTTAAAAAAAGTCATGTATTTAAATAATTTATTGCAAATGGTAAAATCTTATAAAAAGATGCAAAAAATATTTAGAATCTACCTAAAATCCTTATAGGTGATTTGTTTTATAATTTTAAACTATATTTGGCATCAGTTTGTCTATGTAACATTATGCAATTTTGTTTCCTGTAATTTAAAAGGTAATAGAAATCATTATCTTTCGAGCTTTCTTTGTGTTCATAATAAATATTTTCGATTGTGTACAATATACACTGACTTCCACTGAACGGAAATATAAAAGAGAGCAGAACGATCATCCTGACGTTTCTGCAGAAAATAGAATGAAAACATCCTATTAGATAAAAAATGTCTTTTTGATAAACACTGTAATACACGCGATGATGACGTATACTATCTTTGTTGATAAAAATGAGCTACTCATTGTATGTCTTTTGTACTACACTCTCGTATTCAGCAGCCTCTGTATCCCTATCAGCAATAATCGCTTAGAGAGGTTTTCCCGCAATTAATTAATTGTGTCGTGTGCATTGTTTCAGGAGTTGCATTGCTTCGTCGCTCAATTTAGATCACTGGATTTGCTATGTTCATTTTGTTGTTGGAATTATATACTCTATGGCCTTTAGAACTAATAACTATGATATGATATCAAGAAAATAAATGTGGAACCCACACACTTTGTTCTCCCTGACTCTGTGGTTTCTTGGTGCATTGTGAGTCGATCACCAAAACACGTTGTAGGTTTATCATTTGACCTTGCATGATACCACTTTCTGTTTTGGAACTCTACATCTTTTCTAAATGGAGCTTCTCAATTAATATCTTATTGACACAAAACATCGTATTGAGCATTTGCGTTGGCCCTTTTTAAAGAAAACTATAACTTTGGTGGTACATGTATATGCATGATTTTAAAATACACTTGTCTTATATAAAGACGATTCTGATGATGAAGATGTAAGCCGACAACAGTAGCAATTAGGATAATAACAAAACAAAGTATGTCACTAGAAATAAAATGTTAAAGTTCATATAGGAAAAAACAAAGTATGTCATTTAGTGATTCTTAATTTAAGCAATTTAACATAGTAGGTAGTATATTGATTTTTAATAATTTCCAAAGTTATTTATGAGTTAACTGTGGAACTGTCATAATCTTACAGAGGTTGGATTTAACTCCATGAATGTATGTACACCCATCTCTTCATAAAAGGGAGGTTTTGTATTCAATGCATGTACTCTAAATGACCATAACTTAAGTGGCTATACTAGAGGAAAATTATCTGTAAACTTTAAAATAAAAAGTAAGATAGCAGTTTCTTGGAGTTTGCAACGACTTTTATGATGTAGGTTTTGTAAATTGTAAGAATAACTAGTTATTTTAGTTTTAATATTGGGTCGAACTTTATTTCAGGTTAAATAGTGAACCATGTAAAATCGAAAGTGTGTGGTGTAACGAAAATAGAAGTCCTAAACTACGCATTCATTTATTTCAAAATCTACATAATCTTTCTTGCTCAATGTTTTCCAATTAGAACAGGTTCGTTGTCGAAATTCTGATGTTTCAGTATACAAAGTTATACTAATAATTAGTGAAGAGACCAAAGAAACGAACTTATGGGAAAATATGGAATCTTGTTAATCCCCCCCCCCTCTCTCTCTCTCTCTCTCTCTCTCTCTCTCTCTCTCTCTCTCTCTCTCTCTCTCTGTCAAACACAGATTATATATATAAAGATTAATTTTAAAAGTTGTATGTTTTGAAAGTGTGTAGTGTGTGTATTTAAGTGTTTCCCACGCATTGAACTTTTGACACGTAAATTTGTTTATTTCTGTCAAGCTTTGTCTGAAGGTCGTGGACAAAGAATCTTGAAAGAAGTTGACACTTTACATAACTGCCAATATGTTAACTAAATTATTGACACTGCGAAAATCTGTCGCTAACATTTCTCACCGAATTTACTATTTCTCAAATATACTACGAAGACCCATTCTTACATAAAAAGGTGTTTGGCAGTTGCGTATTTCGTTCTCGATAATTATGTCACGTATTGTATACCGTAAAAGTTCAACCAGGACATCTACTTCAGTGCCATATAATAAACAGTTTAAAGTACTTTGGATGTAAATAAAATAGGTTGACACGTTTCTATTAACCTAAATCGTTTTTCTGAATTGAAATATTCTTGTTTAAGTAAGTTTTTTTCTCAGATTTCACGTTTACGTTTTCACGGAATTCGTTTGTAAACCAAAGACGTGATATCTCTACCATAATGTTGAACAACGTGAACGTAATAGTCATGATTGCCGTTTCGCAATAATTTTGAGGGGAAAAAAAATTTATCCGTAAAAACAAAAATACAAGATCCAAAATATTGGAAGTCGAATTAGTGTAATTTATATCGCGATGTTGCAGAAATAGTTTAAGTTCTTGTGTGTGTAATTGCGTAAATGGTGCACTAACAATAAATCAGAAATCTTGGACAGAATGTAGACCTATGTCTGTATAAAAAAGAGGCCAAATGGGCCTTAAGACGCTCACCTGGTTAGCTTGATAAATTATGCAATTATGTAGAAGTTGGTCATGTCTAAATGTTTATGAAAAGCTGATATTGTACTTAGGTGCATGTGACTTTGATCTTTGATCCATTGACCTTGAAACATTATCAAAAATGATCCTAAGATGGTTCGTAGCAATTTTTTTAAATACCCGTGTAAACAGAGAAAATTTATAAAAGAAGCCAATTGTATAAAACCAAACCATATGTCATTTGAAGCGCCCTATAAAGGCTCGTTTATGTCTAAAATGTCCCATGTGGAGCCCCTATGGGTCATAATCCCTATACGTTAGCACACATTATTATAGTTATCATTTTAGTGAATCTGTGTAAAATCGACATTTTGTGTTTTGGATGTGTCTACTTTTGATATTGATTTTGTATTGGATTGTTATGGCTGTAATTAGCCAATGGCTAATAGAATTCTATGAATTAACATTGGTAGCCATGAGTTGCCATATAATGCAACCAACAATTATATTTTCACAACTTGAATGACTACAAGCTTTGTCTACAATAAGGGTCTGGTAATTTAAGTCCTGTTTCAGTTTTTTACACAAGCAGGAAGGATTTGATATAAAATAACAAATACCAAAGTATTAATTGTGAGAAAGTTGAGGACACATACAAAAATCAGGTGAAAATTGGACATAGACTTCTGATAATATAGAAGTGGGATCAGGTGCCATGGAGTAGCTGGCATCCTCTGTCAACCGTTCACATCATCCGAGAGTCCACTGATAAATTCAAATGAAATAAGTCAAAAATGAATCCTATATAAATCATTTTACGTCTATAGACATTAGCTCTTCATTTGCGGAAGTTGTGTTTGTGTTAAATAGTAGAAAGTATATAGTACTTGCAAAAATACAGAAATCAAAGAACTAATATACATGTATATATGTTTGTTTTGCAGGGAGATTATGGCGTAGTCATTCGTCTACTTGACGAAAATCAGGACGAGCTCGGATGTGTGGATTTGCGTCTCACCATGAAGAAACGGAACAAAGGATGGTTATTTCGGATATAACATTCGTCATTGTAAAAAGCTGACATGGTAGCAGTTAGATGCTAAACCACTGACGGGTAGCGGCTCATAAGAAGGGGGAGATAACTCCGATTATTTTTCAGTGTCCTTGACATTACCCACGTGATTCAGTGTCTCACGAACATTAATTTTGCAGAGATATTCATAAACAAATAATTGTTTATGTGTACATGGAAACATAAACACATTCAGAAAATTATTTGTATATGCGAATTACACAAATATGTAATTATGTTGTTCATTGAGAAAGTTTTGTTCCATGTTAGAGAGATGAGCAGTTTTTGGAATATTATGGAAGTATGCTGGTGATAGATATACGGGTGCTACGACAAATGTTTCGTCATACATATACGTATAGATATATATGATAAATAGTTTGAAATCCATGTGTTGATATCAATAATTTCAGTGTAATGTTAGCATAACATTTTCCTTTTTAGTAGAGGTTTGATCATGCGAATAAATTCCTCTTTATTGTATATTGAATTAGAAAATACAGAGCCCCAACGTAGTTAGAGTGATACCCTAGCTGTAAAACTTGTGGAAAGAAATGTTTTATCATTCGTTTTACTTGAATGTCAATACTGTATGTCCATTTGCATATATTTATAAGTTGCTCAGCTCGAATATGTAGTATCTAATTACTAGAATAATGAACCTGCGTAAATTTGGCTTGTTATTTCACCTGTCTGCCAATCAGGTACGTCGTTACATTTGTAACAAAACACACAATTTCTACCAATAAGCATCGTCGTAAAACCACAATCCGGAATCACGATGCTCTTTCCTATCCGTGGTCTCATGTGACCTAAATCTCTCGTACATAATTTTATTATTCGTGAAGCCTCTGCCAATGGGAGTAAACGGTGCTTGCATTCGTCAATCAATTCATGTTTTAACCAATTTCATAATTGTATTGAATCAACAGACTATGCGATAACTACTGAGATTGGATAAATTGGACATCACCTACATCCTATAAATATTCATTAGCTACGAGAGATTTCGGTCGCATGAGACCACGGGTATAAAAGAGCGATTCCAGACCGTGGTTTTACGACGATGACCAATCAGATAACTGGTTACATTTTTAATAAATCACCCCAATATTTACCAACCAGTTACATTGTTGCATTTGTAGCAAACATTTCATCTCTTCCAATCAGATACATGGTTACATTTGTAACAAAACACCTGATCTCTAACAATCAGATACGTGGTTACATTTGTAACAAAACACCTCAATCTCTACCACTCACATTGTCACATTTGTAACAAAACAAAACATATATACCCGTCAAATACATGATTACATTTGTAATAGCACAACAATCCTCTCACCAATTGGATAATTTATTTGTTAATAAAACTCTCAATTTCTACCTTTCGGATACCACTTTGTTACATATCTGACACTGGCTATGGCAGTGGGATATTAAAGTTTGTTTGAAGAAGTGAGAATAAAATAAATGTATTATGTAGGACTCAGTAGTATTTTCGAGTTATATCATACTTTGTCCACAGGAATGTAAGCAAATTGATGTTCCAATGATAAATCTAGTATTTTACCTTTATCTAATGAGCTTACATCCCAAATCATTGCTAATCATTTTTGACAATATCGTTTAGATCAAACTCAATGTTAAATCTATAGTTCGATATGTTTGAATCGTTGGGCGTGTTCGAAAGTCATTGTCGGTTAGAATGACATGGAGTATGCTGACTTTCCATCAAATGTTGCATGAGTACAACAGGTTCGGAAACTTTCATGACGGTTCATAGGTTGCAATAATTCTCGTCCGGTATAACACCAATATACACATTCGGTACACTGCCTCTTTTTCATCTATTTTTAGCTTTAATCAAAGGTCAATTCGATGGTTCGCACCTTAAAAATAGTTTTACAAAATAGTTTAGCATTGCAAACTTTTATTTATAGATAAATTTTGTTCGTTTATGCTACCGTTTTAGCAAATATCGAACACTTGGAAAATTTTATTTGCATCCATACTTTTGTCTACCTCCGAAGGGTTACTGCCATTGTATAACCAAATATAATATTTATCCTAAATTAACCGAGTGACCAGCTCTCCGATTCAAAAATGATTGAGTTGTATATACACTTGTTTATATATGTATTGTAATTACTGCATAATTATAATTTTATTAATTAAAGAAGTTAATGATATTGATTCGATTCTTTCATTTTTATGTCTTTTATTAAGCTTCATATACAGACTAAAAACTGGCGGAATCGACTTTTTAATATTTTCCTTGGTGACATGTATTTCTTATCATTACAGTGTGATTTCAAAGAACATAATACAAACAAAATACGACCGTCGTGAAATTTAATTATATTGATGTTTAGATAAAAGGTGAACGGATCATCGTTGAACTCACCGGAAGTATATTAGTATTGAATCTATGGACCAAATTCCATTAAAATCTATGAAGGAATGTGAGCGTTAAAGCGATGACAATGAAAGTTTACGGACAGACTGGCGGTGTGTCGTAATACATATAAAAACAACTGTTTTTCACTTGCATTTTTATGTTGCTCTTGAAAATCTTGGGCCGAATGACGTCATATATTAGCCAGCGACTGAGAAAAAAGGGTTTCCTTTAACAATTTTAGGGGGGGATGTTATTTTTATGTTTTCAGGACCCTGAACATGTGGATTTTAAAAAACAAACATAATATGAGAATGAGTGCAGTCTTTTGTTTCCAGCACAAAAAAATCTACAAAATTAGAAATATTAAGTTAGACGGAACTCCTTGTTTTCTTGCATTTCATTGGTTATGTTGAAAGGACCTTTTCGCAGCCTATGGCTCATATTATCTTTTATAGATATGTTATCGTATTAAATTTATCTCTGTTTGACATTAGGTCAAGTATTTTGCCTTAATGAAATCACCGCTAGGTGTTACAGGATCAGCAGATATAAGTCTAAGACAATTTTGTAATCCTGGGGCTGTATCCACTTAAATATGGTGATCATGAAATATTAAATCCGAGAATTCTCTTAAATTGTCGTCTCCTACCAATCAGATTCCAGGATTAGCTGTAATTTAGTTAAATTCTCAGATCGGGGTAATACTAGAATTATATGCAAATGAGCCCTTGATCTAGCGCCATCAAAATTAAGAATTTACTTAATAATAATTAATATTGGCAACCTAGCCTCACTAACCAATTATATTTCTGGCTTGGCCAAATTATAGAAAGATTTCAGACTTACGTACATTCATAAGTTTTATAGTTCCGAACTCTGGTCTCTTTTATCTAAAATGTCAACGACAGGGACTTTTCTGGTGGTATGTAAATGTTTGCATGGCTTGTCCGTTTGTGGTGATGTCTTTGTGCTAGATTGCCTAATATAATTACACCAAATTGTCATGCAAATAGCCGCTTCCGTAAAAGACATGAATAAGCTGAATATAAAAGCATAGATACAAAAGTATTAATAAAAAGAAGGTTCATGCGACAATATACAACACAGGTAAAAATTGGACACGCAAAGACCTCTGAAAAACCAGACGTGGTATCATGTACCATGGAGTTGACCGGTCACGTCTGTCGTGAGTCCACATTTCAATTTGAATAAAAAAAAATAGAATGAATCCTCGTCATAATCGGTAAAGATTTTTCCACAACCACTATAGAACAGGCAGTTCATCGTTTCATTCGATGAAACAATTGCAAACAAGATTATTATACCGACCGTAAAATTTGAGAAACGTTGACATTAAACGCGATTCCTTATAAGACCAAGTCTAAGACTTGCGACCTTTCGTAAAATCGACCCCTGGTTTTCAACTTCCAATATACTTAGTCAAAAACGATACATATTTATGACGCGTACAGTGACTTTATTTCCTAAATCCGCTCGAGTCTTTTCAATGTACGACGATTTCATAAGAGAGAAGAAAACTAATTTGCATTGTATTTTCCAATCCTGAAAAGTACACTGAACAATTTTTCAGTGATATGGTGGCTGCCAATTTTAATGGTGAAGGAGAGAACCGGGGTACACAGGAAGAGACCACCGGCCTTCCCCAAGTAAATTGGCAAACTTTCTCACAAAAATCAGCTTAGGTTCAAGCCGGACTCTAAACCGCGCTGACCAGAGGTAAATGGTTTCATGGTTTAAAATTTGATGTTCTAATCATCCCCAGGAAAACTTAGGGTTGGTAAGTTATCAAAAGTGTATGGAGTACCTGTTAAAAGTGAAATGTTTACAAACACTTCTTCTGTTCAAAATTTCCTTACCAGTCAAACACACTACTAATGCTCTGATAAAATGAACAAAGAAGTTTTGTAAATGTTTTTTGAAACAAAAGCAAGGCACATTTTGTTATAAAAATATTTATTTCCCTTTAAGTGTCAAATCCCTATAATATCTTAAAAACTACAAATATCTTAACACAATACTGGCATTGCAGTGACCAAACTGCTCGTATATTCTTTGAATAAAAATGCTAATGCTTTTAAATCACCACTAACAAATACACACAAAGTATATAACATAAGATTCCATTATTCGGTGAACAAAACTCAAAGCATCCTATATGATATAGCTACTTTCGTCTCCTTATGTCATATTTAGGCATGCAATTTTTAAAACAATGGAATGAATGAGTTTTGACATCACCATTTACCAGTAAAATTGTCCAAAGGACATTAAAAGGTACAATATTAGTTCCAATTACATTTATGATTCTAAATTCTTCAAAAGCTACACGATAGTCATAAGTGGTTACCCTTAGACGGATTTGGCTATACATTTCGCGTTATTATTTGACCTTGTATAATACCACTTTCTCTTTAGATATTATACGTCTATTTTAAATTTGAACTCAACTGATGAAGTCTAATTGTGACAGAAACGATCGGCTTTAGCATTATAACTTTGGTATTATGTTTATAATATTCATTACGTTTATTACTGATCATCCACTGGAATAAGTCCACGGAAGGCTTTCCCTCACATTCCATGGACTTGATCAACCAGACATATTCCCATGGACGGTCCATAATAAACCTAATTATCGTTTTATTTTGTCAAAGATCACATTCTTATTTAAGAAATATCTTGAATTACACTGTACACAGAATTGTGTAGCTGATCGTCCGCCATTGGTGTCTATTTGTTTTGCTACTGAACGTCCATTGAACCATGGAAGACAGTCACGTGACTCTTTATATTTAATAAAATGGTAACATTTCAGTCTGAGGCATAAGAAAATGCAATTTACCGTCGAATAAACGGAATTTACAGCTTCAGGCATGTAAAAAAAATCAGATTCTGAATTTTTAGTTTGAAATACTGGGATACAAGGACACAAGCGTATCCCAAATGAAAATATTTTCGGTAATTTGTATTCAAAGAATGTATTTTAATTGAATTAACAAATGGTACCAAGAATCATGAGTTTATGCAGAATTAAAAAAAATTGTATTCAATCTATTGGTTGCCTATTACAAAATCAGTCAGTTTATGTGCCATTAATTAAAAGAAAAATTCAATACTTCAATGAAATTCTTTAGAAAGGAATTTGGTCATTATAAGGAGGGTTCACTGTATTTTTCAATAAATGGAATCTTATGAAATACTGTGAAATAATTCCTTGATAAAATTTATAATTTTTAATTGAAGGACCTGCAAATTTTGAAGTACTGCCTGTCCTAAATGTACAGAATTTTCCTTTTATAGATAATTTTCAAACCTATATATAACATTCAGAGCAGTCAACTACTAACATTGTATTTTATTACTCTGTAATTGATACTAAACAGTTGTATTTCTATTTTTGGCATTGTAGATATTTAACCAGGCCCCGTATTAACAAAAGTTCCTAGTCTTGGTATGATACTTATGACTTTTGAACATTTTTACAAAAAAATTAGAATTTGTGTCTTATGACCAAATCAGGTATTGTCTTAAAGACTAGGTGCGTAGATCCAAGTTATTGTTGTAATAATGTATGTTGGTAAATGTAACATGTAAAAATATTCATGAACTAGCAAGATCTTAACCCTTTCAACCCTACAAACCACAATAGACTGGTCATAAACAATAGAAATAAGACAAACCATTCAGATACCCAGGGGTGAAAGGATTAAGACTAGAGTTAGGACAGTGTTGATAAAAAGATCTTAAGTTTTGTATTAAGGTTAATTAAAGACTAACAATATAGGACTTGTGCCTTCTTGATAAAATGCACCCCAGTAAACTAAATGTGTTCTGCAACAAAATGCAGTATAAGCTATTGTTTATCATAAAATCTGGTCATATTAATTTTGCAATTCTATGGCTATAATTTAAGCAGTGTACTTGAAAAGCCATTCAAAAATAGCAATGAAGGAGTGTTCTGATAGGAATTCGCACTACACAAAGAAGTATGATGTGGCGGTGTATATAAAGCATACATTGTATACATTACATTATTTCAGGTGAAACCGATCATTATCCCAAACTCGGCTAACACCTCAGTTGGGACTTACTGATCCTACTGAGGTGTTAGCTGAGTTTTGGATAATGATATTTTTCTATCTGGAACTCAAAGTGGAGCTAAATTCTATTAGAATGTAGCTCTGCCTTGTGCATTGGAAATTTGTGAACAATGTAATGATCATTGAAGGATATTAGCTGTGTGCACCCCAAAATTGTTTTCCATTTTTTCTACTTATACTACTTATACTCGATATAAAATAACAAATAGAGCTATACACAGACATAAAAATTCATATATATATATATATATATATATACTGTGAAAATAAGGTTAGGTCCAGTGTGGTATTCATATATAAATAGTAAGACCGAGTTTTTCAATTGAGAGTGAAAAGTGCCAAATCTGAGTTTCTGAAGCCATTTTCAGAAAATATATTGGGATTTAAGAAATTTTATGCCTTTATGCCTGTATATATATCTTTTTTTGTTGTTGTATATCAATCTAAGTAGTAACAAAGTGAAACATTTTTTTTTAAAAACACCCACAGCTTATACCCCTTTAAATATTACTGTATGAATGCTGTTACGAACCTATGTACAAGGATAATCTGCTGCTTCACATCTTAACTGTCTGTCAAAGCTATACAGTGACTTGCCAGAAGTGAGTATAATTTTCACATCATGCATAATGTGCACTATCGCTAAATGCTTAGGAAGGTGTTTCTCCGTAACTAAGTAAGAGTTATTGTTTTTTATTTGCGCATGTGTAGTTCTAGTGTCAATGTCAGATTTGGTTCAACCGGATGTTTACTGTCATCTGCTGTGTTGTCATTTTCGCTTCCGTAAGTATAATGGCTGCTATAAGAAAAGAAATTGACTCCACAGGAATTGCGGAAAATAAAATGGGTGGTCAAATCGGACAGGAAGCAAACTCTTCAGGAAATCACAAATAATTTTAACAACTGTTATCCATCAACTGTATCCACAAGAACTGTGCAAAGAAAACTACACGGAGATAATTTTAAAAAGCATGTTGTTCGTAAATCTATACGAATTTGTGTGAAGTTAACATAAAAAAACGATTGTAGTGGTGTCAAACCAGGAGATACTTCACTGTTGGTGGATACCGGAAAAATATAATACTCAGTGATGAATGTAAGATCAAAATTGGAATGGATAACAGTTATGGTGTGGAGACAGCCAGGAGAAGACTGGACCCCACAATGTTTAAACCCAGGAAGTGGTGTACGTTTGAGACTGATGGTGTGGGGTTGCATAACATACCACAGACCCGGAACTTTGACTGTTGTTAAAGGTACTATAGACTCAAGAAAATATATTGATATCATTGAAAATTTTCTATGGCCAGTTGTTAGTCGTCATTTCCCTGACAACAACTATGTTTAACAGGACGATAATGCACTAGCTCATTGAGTGTCTGTGGTTTCAAAATTTATGAATGAAAATAACATAATTGTGATGGAATGGCCTCCCCAGAGTCCAGACCTGAATATCATAGAAAATATTTGGAGATATGTAAAGACTGAACTGAGAAAAACATGTCAATTACATTAAGACCTGTTTTACTTGAAGACACTATTAAAACCATTTGGTCAGAAATTCCTGTGAATCTCATTGAAAAATTATATCATTCCATCCCAAATCGACTTTCAGCCATCATCACAGCCAAAAGATGTATGACAAAGTATTAGGTAAGTTATAACCTAACATTTCTATATAAGAACAAGCTTTAAATAGTCCATACAACAAACTGGTGAGTAAATGACGACGTGAAAATTATACTCATTTCTGGCACGTCACTGTACATTGATGTGATGGTATAACGCCAGGAGGCAAGGACTTACTATATCACTATCACATGCATGCTTACACACATACCTGTACATACACACACCTGTACATACATACACATTAATTCCTATAAGAAATCACTCATTTTCAGCATTAAACTAAATGTAAAATACATATTTATATATATACATATTTTTTAGTTTTATATTTTCACAAAATATGAACACCTTAAATACAAGTCAATATTTCCACAACTCTGATACATCCATTATACACATTGCATATATGGCACTAGTACATGAATAACATTCTACTTTTACAAGGTAAGGGAGATAATCCATGCACTTTTGTCTCAGTTATGGAGAAAGAATCAAACAAGGCAACTCACTATAAATGTTTGCACATCTGTAAGTCACAATCTCATATTTATCTAGAAAAAAAATCCTTGAGACTTAAAAAATTGTATATAAAAAGTTTGATTTAAATTGTTTATTTTTGAATGATATTAGAATGTCAGGGAAATGAATGATTAGTTCGTAAAAAGAACATCCGAGAAAAAAGAAATATAAATGCAATAAATATTCAAAAAAAATTAGTACTGGAATATTGAAATGAAAATAAATAGGATTACTTCGTAGAATTTCATTTCTAAAATACAGAGAGATTCCTTTTGCATTGTTACCATGGCATTGGAAACCATATGAGTAAAACAGAAATATGCTGCATGGATCACCTGTACATGTTCATATTTTTTTTAAAAATTTTGAAAAAAAAAAAATATTGGAATCTGTCATCTTCCTAGTGACTTTTATTACCTACCATAAATTCACCTATACTTCAACTAACAAGATTCTCCTTTATAGAGTAATTTACATGCTGAAATTGACATAAAAAGACAAGAAATATATCATGTTTACAACACATAGAATTACAGTCATTATTCTATGAAAAATAATGTATATTTCAAAGTACTACAATTTAATGATGCATATTAAACATTCATATTGCTAAAGCCACCCATAATCTATCATAAAAACATTTTTTTTATATACATAACACAACTCTGAACCGTTTTTGTACATGTATATCATTTCCCACCAACAAAAATTAATGCACTATGTACAATGTAACAACACCAAACTAATACAAGATTCGAAACCCAAGAATCTAAAGCGTAAAACATGAAACTAATTTTGCAATTTTTGATAATAAACAAGTGAAAATGAAAGTTTAATATGAATTGAAGAAAGAAAGATTGGCCATGATGGAATCAGTTTCAGATGATGTGACATACATACGGTGAGTACAACTATAAGCCTATAACTGCAGTTGACTTATGCTATAGTTCAATTAGCATACTGAATTTTCTGGTCAGTTCTCAACCTGCGAAACCTGGGTTGGGTGGGGTTGGACTGAAGGTTTTGTCTGCATCCTTCCATGAGTTAGTCTATCCAACAAGTTAAGGTTTTGGTTTTAGAAACATTTCACCAGTCATGCCAATTTATGGTTTTGCAAATAGGGGACATGATTGTAATGATTCATCAATACCTACAGAATGCTTGTTATAAATACCCCCAGGGATAATAACAATGGCTCAAATTCTATAAACAACAAAGAGAAATTAAACTCTGAATATTCATAAAGCTTACCTTACCTCATCAGTGCTGGGGAAACTGATGATGAAATGAACAGTTAGTGATGTATATACAAAAGATTACAACTATGCCTCTGGCTGGATATATATTGCACTTGATAACGGCACAAGTGAATACATAAAATAATCAAAATTAATATATTTCCAATGATTTCATTGGCTAAAAAGAGAGGCATAATTCAGATCAGTTCTAAATGACCTGAACAATCATTATCATTGACCACTGACATTTTACATGTTTACGTCAATTTTTGAATGGGGTTTCCATGAACGACACAATTAATGCTTGTCAGTTTAATTTAATTGTTTAAGTCATTAAAACAGCTGTTCTGATATTTGACTAAATGTTCTTGAACATTTTTTTTTAATTATATATTATACATAGCCTTAGAGTTATCTCCCCTGAAAATATCGCCTGGAAAACCTATAGAATCAATGCTTAATTGTATTATTCAAGCAAGCAAAGATAATGAGTTAAGAGGCTTAAAAGGTCATTTTTAAACTATTTCACAATTACTTACGAAGGAGGAATACAACTCACATGAGAATCAAAGTCTCTTGTTGCCATTAACATCAGAATATGGGGATCATGCTTGATAAGGGAGTATATCAAAAGTAGTTTTAGAAATCACACATTTAACCATTATTGTATGACAAATACTCTAACCATACAGCTTACAAGTGGAACTTCAGGGAGTATATCAAAAGTAGTTTTAGAAATCGCACATTTAACCATTATCTAACCATACAGGTTACAAGTGGAACTTCAGGGAGTATATCAAAAGTAGTTTTAGAAATCGCACATTTAACCATTATCGCATGACACATACTCTAACCATACAGCTCACAGATGGAACTTACGAAAAAAAAAAAATGTGAAATGTGGGAGTAAACTATGGTACTCAAATAAATCCTGTAACTGACCTATGATTCATTAAACTCTTTCTCACACTTTACTCAGTTAGATGATAAAACCTGAGAGACCATATTATATGTGGGCATAAACTCTGTTGATTATATAAATCTTAAACCTTGTAGCTCTGTTCCCATAAAAGTAATATCAATGTAAAGTTTTTCTGAAAAGATTTTCTACCTGACTGGGGAAAAAACAGAAAAAAAGATTCACTTGCTAAAATCAAATTCCCTGTATTGTTGTATAAAATCTAAGACAAATACTGCATAACTTCAAGATAGAAGCAAAATTTTGACAATTTACATGTATCAGATGAAGGATGGACAATGTCAGGTTTTGATGAGATTATTAATTTCAAATTAATTCAAAAAAATATGATAACAGCGAAATGTACTTCACACACTGGGGGTAATTTGAAGCAGTAATTTGGACCATTAAAACACACAAACACATACACACACACACACACACACACATATATATATATATATATATATATATATATATATATATATATATATATATATATATAAACGGAATATACAGGTATGTTACCAATTTAGGTTTTTTTATTAAACCAGAACTTTTTCATTTATAAAGAGGTGGCCAGTTTTGAATGTCAGAGAAAAATGACTTTCTATAATGTACCCCATAAAAGACCATAATTATGTCTTCTTGTAGTAAATTGGTACATTGTAAAAGTCCCTGTATTATCAACTTAGAAACCAGTTGAGTCTAAATCAACGCAATGATTAGAGGAGGGAGAAGTCATGGTAAATGTCATGATGCTGTAACCACTCAAACATAGCGGCTCCATGCAATTTAAATAAAAGCCTAGGGAGTATTCATTTGATCACTTCTAGAACTCTCCGTGATCGATGTACAAAAAACAAAAATGGACTAGTCCTGGATTTGTTTTTCTCCAGGACGGCTTCTGTTTATGTTTTATTGGTTCTTTCAAGGAAGTAATCCAGAATGCTTAAAAAAATGCAATAGAACTGATCCAGAAGTAACGGTAACATATTCCACTTATTTGAAAATAGGACAGCCATGAAAATAAGAGGTCTAGAGATAGAAATCATGATGATAGATGATCAACTAGATATGAACAGTAAACATTATCTCAACTTTGGATATATACGACATTTTGTCACATGATCTCTTCTGAATTCTCTTCTTTATTCTTGTTTAACATCCTACTGAAGAATATTTCACTCATATGGAGACGTCACCAAATGCTGGTGAAGGGCTTCAAATTTTGGCCTTTGCTCGGCACTTATGGCCACTGAGCAGTGAAGGTTCTTTAACGTGCCTACACCTACATGACATGGGACCTCCGTTTTTACTGTCACATCTCAAAAAACAGGAAACCAACCTGTCGCTGGCTGGACTCGAACACACGACCTCACAGAGTCGAGCACACTACCAACTGAGCCAGGCCGGCACAACACAAATGGTAATACAGCAGTTTGATGGCTACATTGTTACAAAGTGAATAACTACATTTTAATATATGTAAATGTACAATGATATAGAATTATCCATACAGAACAACCACTTCTTAATCAAACCTACATCAACCCTAAACACAAACTTTGACTATCCTATGTCAGTAATCTTAAGTATAGTATATTCTTTTTCTGGGGTAAATTGGTTAATGATATGTTAAAAAATCCAACTTTCTCATTTTTACAATGCCTAACTATTTCATTTGTCTCAACATCTATGTAACCACAATATTGACCAGTCAAAAAACAGTTACAGCTGCTATATCAATTGTGATTGGTTCAGATGGAGTTCAATTTGAATTTGAATAAGAACTAGTGGCTCACCAGGAGCCTGTATAGCTCACGTGTACTATACTGACCAAGTTTAGCTTCAATTTGCAAAGCAGTTTCAGATGTGTTTTCCATAGGATTCAATGTTAAACTATATTACCCATTGGAAGCCTTCTTGGATGGGATGTGGACCTGCTGAACATAATATTTACAGGGGACCAACCAAATACTATTGTGACTAATGAAATTCAATGTCCTCCAAAGGGAAGTATAGTTATGCAAAAAAACAGTAAAACACTCAATATTCACAAATTTTCAGCCCCTTGGCCTTTATGAAGTGAAAGACAACAATATGTATATTAGTTACATAGTATTAAGTCTGCACAATACACAGCTTGAAAATTTGTGAATATTGAGTGCCTGGTAGTTTCAGAGGTCGAGATGATCTTTGAATGTGTTTCCCCATTGGATTCAATGTTAAACCATGTTTTGTACTGGCGGCCATGTTATTTGTTGCATGGGACAAATTTGAGCAATCTTACTAAAGGACCTTAAATGCATCATTCCTGTAAAGTTTCGTTCAACTTGGTTCAGTAGTTTTAGAGGAGATGATCAAATTATGGTTTTCCCATAGGGTCCAATGTTAAACTATGGTATGTCCTGCAGTGGCATCCATGTTTTTGGCAGATCTGAATTTTTTTTAGCAATCTTAGTAAAGGGCCTTCCATATATCATTCCTGCAAAGTTTGGTTCAACTTGCTTCAGTAGTTTCAGAGATGATCAAAATGTTTTTCCCATAGGGTCCAATGATGGACTATGTCCTGTGCTGGTGGCCATGTTTTTTGGCAGATTGGAAAAATTTGGGCAATTTTAGTACAGGACCTTCCATACATCATTCCTAAAAAGACTGGTTCAATTTGCTCCAGTTGTTTTAGAGGACATAATCAAAATATGTTTTTCCCATAGGGTCCAATGTTAAACTATATCCTGCACTGGCTGCCATGTTTTTTGGCAGAACAGGAATAATTTGGGCAATCGCAGGACCTTCCATATATCATTCCTGTCAAGTTTGGTTCAATTTGCTCCAGTAGTTTCAGAGGAGTTGATAAAAATATACTTTTCCCCATAGGGTCCAATGCTAAACTATGTCCTGCGCTGGCGACCGTGTTTTTGGGTGGAACGGGAAAATTTGGGTAATCTAAGTAAAGGACCTTCGATGCATCATTCCTGTAAAGTTTGAATTTACTGATCATATTTGCAATTTATACTTTTAATTAACACAGCTATTATAATTTTGGAGATAAAGGTCCTTAAGTAAGTTTTGGACCCTTCGGTTCAGGTGAGCTAAAAAGATTATTCCACAAAAAGTCATAAATTTCTTATCTGTAAATTTTGTGTTCTGGTTATATTGTCAAATGACATTTTTTTTTCTTCAGTTTTCAAATTTCCATGAAACAATGTCCTACTAATTTAAAACCACTCTCATATCAACTATGACTGCTGATTGGATAAACATCATTTAAAAACAATTTACATAATTGTACATATATAAATACGCATTTATATATACAAAACAATGCAACCCCAAATTTGACAGTATACATACACATATACATACATAAAATACCCCATAACATTTCTCAATAGGGGCCGGACCTTTACAGAATCTTATTGCAGCACTTCAGACATTCTAAACTATGTGAAAGTTTCCTACAGTTGAAATATGAAAGGACTATAAATTGTTTGAAGATCATAAAAGATCTTGAAACATATTAACTTTTTCTGATGTATGATGATAGTGCAAGCAAATGGAATTCAGCTAAACAAGAACAATAAAAAATAGTATTTGATTATCAATGAGAAAAATATGGAAATATACTAAAAATTATCACATACATTCTTAAGTAGATAATATGATTTCATTAAAACATGTTTCAAAACCCCTTGTAATAAATATACACCTGGTAACGAGTTAAAACACCTGACCAAATGAATCATACCTTGTATCCTAGCACCTGAATAGTTACCTGTAAAAGGTAGTTAACCTGTAATCCAGGAACAAGCACTTGGGAGTATTTGTGCTGTTACCAATTAAAATACTAGGGAGATCCTTTCAATAAAACCTCTTTTAGGAGACCAGCTGTCTTGAGGGACCATGTTTCAGTGGCAGATGGGGTGGTCTTTCAAGACAGGTTCCACTGTATTTGTAATAGCTATTGCATATATACTTCTAGCATAAGTCGCGTGCTTATTGCCGCTAGGAGCTATAACAGAAAAGTACTTATATAGGTATGAACTATCACAAATATTGCTTCATCACTCTGATTTTTCTGCCTGTGTACAGTTTACAGTTTATAATTTAGATCTCTAATTAGTTATTGAATTCATTTTCTCATAACTTCAGCAATCAAATATACAATTATACTTTAATTACATAATTTTACAACTTTAGATAATTAATCTACAACAGTAAGTTGAAAAGCATTAATAGCCAAAGGAACAATCATTTCTTAGTTGTGAAAGGACTAGAGACTAATGATTTATCAAAAAGAAAAAAAAGAAAAAAAAAAGAAAATTGGATAAATTTGATTTTTTTTTTAATAAATTGTGTGGAAAAAAAGATGAGACAGTTTAACCTACAAGGAAAACAGCCAAAATGTTTACAGAGAAAGAGACAAGACTAAAAACAACCATGATCAAATTCACACAGATCACACATTTGTCATACAAGTACTGTAACAGAAACAGAAATTAAAAAAGTTTGGATCACAGGTAATCTATAAGTCCCATCCCCCAAAAACAGGACAAAAATGAAAAAAAACCAAAAAAACAAAAAACCCAAACCATAATCACAATGGCTTATCAATATCAGGGGACATAACTCATTTTACAACTCGATAAATAATAAGGAATGTAAACTATTACATAGTTTTACTATTTGTAGAATGAAATGAGATTTTTTTTTTTGAATTCAGGAGGCTTGGAACTGGTTTTATATCTATGGTGTTTATTATTTTTGGTGCCTAGGGGATCCCAGTTCCTTGTTCTTCATAATACTGAAGTCTTGTCCCTTAGGATATTACCTTTTTGAGAGGAAGCGAATGAATATGAGAGTTATCATCCAGTTGACATTTCTAAATGATTGGCAACTTTGTTAAAAATCTGGGAAGTTTTCTTTTTGCAAAATTTTGATCATTTGTGAAAAAAGCTATGTTTAAATCTAGGCCCAACACCATAAAACTTGATAATTACTCAAGTCTGAGAATATTCTCAAGTTGGCCTGTTTTGCCAATAAGATTTCAGGATTTTTCAGATTAGAGTAAAGCTTTTAGACTTAAATAACTATTCAGTTTTATGGTGGCAGTCTCTGGTTTATCCTTAAATCTCAGCTATGTTGAGTCATTCATTCCATGTGGCTGGTGTTCCAAATAACTAAATTTTAATGTGACCAATCAGGATTAAATATAGCAATACTTCCTACAGGGTGATTGTCGTATTGCCAATAGGTAAGTCCAAATTCTAATCATTCCATAGCTACTGTAACAGATTGCAACAGAATTTTTAATGTTGACTCTGAAGAGCTAGAAGTGGCCATGACTAGCAAAGGCATCTGTACAGAGGATCCTGTTGTTCTACTACATAGGTGATAGACGGGGATATATGTTTAACAACACCTGTTTGTCAAACATGGACATATTTTGGACGGTAATATTGTTTCCTTTAACAGGGTGGACAATTGGCTAAAATCAAAGCAAAACAAAAATATCTATATTCATGGTATGAGGCAGATGTTACAATTTTATTCGCTACCGATGTATTTTTGATAAATCTGAAAACAGGGAAATGGGACAATGACAAAAAATCCCACAAGTTTCAAGCCTCCTTAATTGAACCAGTAAAAGGTTTAGTTATTTAATGAATAAAAATTTCCCTATCTAAAATGTTCATCCACATGAAATATTCTGTCAAAACAATGAATGTAAAAAAAAAACAATAACAATTCAGATAATGATATCCTATTATAACTATGGTTGATTCCATTATAATAACTATGGCTGAGTCCATTCCTTTCGGACTTCCTTTTCATTAATTTTTTCAATCTTCCACTTCTGAGAATTAGAAGACTTATCACAAGGGTTCATGTAGATTTCTTTGCTGCCTTTATCACAGTCTAAACACTGGTTGCTGATAACATGATAAATTTGTTGAGTATCCTGAAAACGTACAGAAAACTGATGAGAATGTAATCTGTCATGAAACAGGAGATACAACGATGCCTACGCCCTAATAGGTTACCTGCATGAGGGTCTTAATCTTTATTTGTTACCCACATAAGGGCCCTAAACACTAATGGGTTACTTGCCTGAGGGGCCTAAGCCCTAATGAGGGGCTTAAGCCCTGAAGCATTGCTTACATGGGTTACCCACATTCCTGCCCTATCTATAACTCCCCAAGACCTGGCCAGGGTAATACAATTCATTTGTGAACGTTCTCCTAGATACACTACATACAGTAGTTTAAGTAAACTAGACCAATGCATTTCTTAAGACATTTAAAATGTTAAAAAGTGTACGCATGATTCAAAGCGCATAAATGCCTAACTGACAAAAGAGACTCTTCATTTCGACATATCAATATTACAGCATATCAGAAAAACAGAAAGATTACAAAGTTCACCTCACCTCACATAAATATATTTTATATCCCCGTTAATCTGACATCAACTCAACAAACCTTAACCACAGCTATAAAAACAGACCGAGTCCAAAACAGGGTGATGTTTGCGAAAACATATAAGACTAATCCAGCATCGAATTCTAATTTGAATTTGAATTTTGAACAGCATTTTATGCCAAACTCAATAATTTTGTTAGGAATCATTTTTTGACGGTGGAGGTGAAAACTAGGTTACAATGTACTCCAGAAGAGACTGCAAGTAAACTGGGAAACTTTCCCACAAAAATCAGCTTAGGTTCCAGCAGGGCTCCAAACCTGTGCTGAGTACAAGTGAGATACTTCATGGTTTAAAGCACCATGCCCCACTCAGCCACAGAGGCCCACTTAGAATCATAAGATTTGTATGCCATGCAGGTGAAATATATGTATCAGCAGTAGAAGCAGGTAAAGCTGACATCAATTAATCTACCTAAAATCATACCCTGATGTTGCGGTGAAAGAATAAGCCCTCTCAACTTCACTTCCATTTTGAGTTCCAGATAGAAAAATATCAGTCAAGGGTGGGATGGATCAATAAGTCCCAACCAAGGCATTCAGCCGAGGTAAGGATATTGATTCATCTCACCTGAGACTGATAATTTTTCTATCTGGAACTCAATGTGGTGCTTGATTATTTTTCTCGCACATAGAAAGCTTGAAATCCTGATTGTTTATATACATGTATATATCAATTAAGTAACTGCATCACTCACAATACACAAAACAGCCAAACAAAAGAACTTAATGGTGGATAGATATAAACCTACCAAATTATATTTAAATCGCTGATTTCCACCCATTCCATGACAATTATACAGCAGAACAGGGGCTTTTGGAATGGATTGTGAAACATCAAAACAAACACTTCTCTTTCCTGGACGAATGTCTTTATGCCAAGTTAACTCAAATTCCTGAAAATATATTAAATATGTTTAACTGAAAGAGCATGTATAATACAGATAATCAAGGTCTACTTCATACTTATAGTATCTGGGTTATTTAAAACATTGGTTTTGCAAGCACAGGGCCCTGGGTTTGATTCCAAATTGGGTCAATCCCAAGAGCTCTTTTTAAACAGGAAGAGATTGTTTCTCTGCCAAGCACTCATCTTCCAAACTCAAGGTTTTCTGATCCAAGTCGTTTCTCAAACACCTTCAGTGCCGATATAAAATTTCTCCTAGACTGACCTGAACTGACCCCTGACTTTAGCCAATGAAAAGACTCATGGCATAGCCTGCATGTCACCATAATTCTGTGTTTACGTACTTTCCACTCTTAATGTGGTTGATGCATGATCGATTGTTAGATGCATTCTGATTAGCTCATGAAATGGTACTCTCAGCCTATGGAAACTGATGCCATGAAGTCACAATATACAGGCCAAATCTGTCAAGGTGTCCGAGTAACGGAATGGATTGAAAAACCTTAACTTGGGAAGATGCCAAGCACTCAGCATAAAAAATCAAAGTCACAGGTAAGACGAGGTTTACATCTGAGGTCCCATGTCATGACAGGTGAGACATAGAAGAGAACCCTCTGAACCATAGCACTGATCAAACTTTGTGACATCTCCATACACTATAAATCACTTTTATTTTCCTACTAGGTGACTCAGACTTGATCAGTGCTTGTCAGTGCACTCAAAGAGGCATGTCAAAATTCTATTTTGATATACACAATGCATACCTGTTCACCACCACCTTTGCCGTCCTTCACACAAGGCTCCACCTGGAATCGTTCATTTTGCCCTCGGTATCGGGTATCGAGACATAAATCGGCAGCAACACTGCGGATCTGTAATTAAAAAGAATTCATCAATAACTAAGATGCTGTTTAAACAAAAGCTTCAATAATGGTGTGAAGTTAACATTCAAATCTTCAAGTTTGGACTGATTTCACCAAGGTAACTCATTTTTCCAGGTGGATAAAATGTTCATGCAAAGCTTTTTTTTCATGACAAATAGCAAATACGAATAACAATACCATAACACAAGATGTGTTTAATGAATACAAATGCCCCTCATGCACATTCATTTTCAATCAGATTTTTATTAATGTTCTTCTTATAACTGAACTGCTGTTTCGTGTTTTGCAGGGAAAATACCCCACTCCAAAAGTTTTTAGAATAAATGTTATGTAGTGATGTCAAATATCTGACAAGAAACGTATCATTGGCTTATCAAAACATTAATCTTGCAGCTATTTTAAAAGAGTCTATTGTGATAAGAGTTACACCATTGTTGGGATCATGAATTATTCTCTTTGTGTTGCCAAATATTATGCCTCGTTTGCTTCAAGAGTTAGGAGGGAGACTTAAAGTAGTGAACATAAAAATATGTATATATATTCCTACAGACTTTTGATCTTGGTAGCATTAGAATTATCCTCAAATTTTTTTTACAGGAAAAAAAGGCTTCATTAAAGTCAATTCATATATGCATATCTATATTTAGATCCATCTCCTTTTTAACTACCTTTCAATCAGACAGATAATACAGGTGACTCTCAATGGCTCTAACGTCGAAACCTCAAAGTTCTCGAAACCTTGAAGTTTCGTACAGGTCCCGATTTTTTTCCTTCATAAATAAAGTAAATTAACTCTCGATCTCTCGAATGTTGAAACCTCGAAGTTCTTGAAACCTCGAAGTCGATTCAAAGTCCCGATTTATATATTCCTTTATATTTCACTCTCGAAACCTCGAAGTTCAAGTAATTACCTGCGAATTCATTAAAAGTTAATGTGGTAAACCAGAACAACACTGGATCCTTACCTGGAAGATTAAACAATAGGTTTTTTGATAACCAGGTGACAAGTAGTCCCTGACCTAATCGAGTAGTGATTGACAGGCCTGTTAATTAATTAAGAGCTATCAAAACAGAAGAACTGTATAAAGATGCATCATAGACTACAATGTCGAGTACAAGTGTCGCAGCCAAGTCAAGTGGTAGTTTAGCGGTACTGTATACTACTGAAGTAGTAGTGAATGCTACTGCAACATTATATACCTTATATGTCGATGATCGTTTTATCCAAATCGGATACATAATAAAGATAACGTATTTACACTTTTTTTATTTTTGAAAATTAGGCAGGGAATTGTTTATGACAAAATTCATACAAATTATGAAAACAATATCCCTTATTTTGTGTAGTATTAAGAACCTATATCGGTTGAAATGCCCATTTCTGGAACTCTCGAAACCGCAAACTCTCGAAACCTCAAAGTTTTTCGGTGGTCCCATGGACTTTGATGTATCAAGAGTCACCTGTAATTACTTATTTGTGGTAGTTATTTCTGTGATCATATGCAGAATAATGACTGTAAACTAAAATTACCTCTCCATTTGCAAATGGTGGAGGCTCGATAGGAGGGTAGAACTTCGGAAGATCAAAGGCAACCTCTTCCATAAACCACTTGAATGACTTGCACTTCAGTTTTTCCCGAATTGCCTTCTGTTCCGTCATATCACCTGCGTCAATATTTTTGTAGTGTGGACGTCTGTTATACAAATACTCTGCGTATTCGTCCATCCACACTTCCGCTACTCTGCGATAGTTCTGGCGAAAAACAGAATGAAAGTAGGTAACAGAAATGTATCATAATGTGCTGTATTTCTCATACATATCTTGAGTTCAAAGCATAATAATATCTAAGAAATCATTAAAAACCAATAAACATATTAATTTACAGTGACAAAGGTTAAATTTCAGTAACAGTAACATGTGAATACCATATTCCTAGAAATGAGAGGACATTTATTAATAGAAAGGGAGGGGGTGGGGGGTAGGCCCCGATTTAACGGACTTGAACATATACATACAGGGCAGATACATAATACTAAAAAGAAAGAATGGTTCTGTGGGTCTACTTTGACATTATGACACCATAAAGTAAAGTGACATTATGGGACATTACATACCACAAGATGACATTAAAGATACTTAAGCTATACTTGACACTACAGACACTGGATATGTCACACTAGTACATAAAGGTCACATAAATATACATCACATCATATTACTTATAGACACAAACAAGACACAATTAAGAGCCGAGAGATTAACGATTGTACCTCACCTGGCAAAAATGCTTGACAGTGAAGCCATTATATTCCTACTTACTCTACACATTCATGTACAGTAGAACGTTGATGAGTAGGAGTTCAAGGGACCAACTTGAAAAGTTTGAAACATCGGGACTTGGACTCATGGTTGGTAACCGAGAATCATACAGTTTTTATGTATCAGAGGTAACATAAGGTATGATTGCTTCGAAACCATTTAAGACATATACAGTCATTATAATTAATTATTAGTGCTAAATTGAACTGAATTTTCGTGAAATTAAAACACTGAGTGTTTAAGAGAAGGAGAATTATCTTTGGGCGATTTCGTACACATGTAAATTTTGACTTCGAATTATATGTAGGAAATTTCGCTCTTTTTATAGAAATGGGCCCAAAAGTTTATTCGAAACATTGGGAAATCCAACTCATAAAAGTAGCGTTAAATAACAAAATTATTTGGGACTTTGTCAATAGTTTGAAACATTGTGAAGTTCGACTGTAATATTTGCTTTTTTGTTTTAAATGGTGTTTTATGTTGCACTCAACAATTTTTCAGTTATGTGGGACTGAACAAATTTACAATGTATTGGCTTTGAGGAAGCAAACTGGCAGACATTCTAATGAAATCTCAGCTCAAAAAAACCAGCTCAAATGCATACTGACTAGAATTAAGAGATGGTTTAAAGTGTAATGTTTTTCAACTATTCGATCACAGAGGCCTCCATCCATGATATGGCAATGATATGTGACTAAGAATACAAAAGCTTCAATATATCCTGAAATCTAACTGGGAAGTTCATATTCTAATTAAACAATTTTTCTATGCAGATTGTCTTATTTCCACAATATACAACCTTACATGTCAACCAGTATCTCTATTCCTTGTCAAATGTATGCAAAATGTCTGAAAATTTTACATCCTCAAAGTTAAGACTTTAAATTTCGATATTAAAAAGAATGGCCCTTAGAGCTTTTAATAAAATCTAAATTACTGCGAGCTAAAATGTGACAATATATGCATAAATATCCATCAAAAGTTTAAAATTACGACAGCTTAAAAGATGATTAAACTCACTAGAATCTTTGAAATATCTAATAATTTTTATAACTGAACCTAGTACAAACATGATGAAAGTTAGCCAACACCAGGAAATTTATTTTAGAAAGTAAGATAAAGAGTGAGGCTGATAGAATAGGACAAGACGACTTTGGTAATGGCCACACACATGCATGTCATAAGAACTACATAAAAACAGACAGACACTGACAAATGAGGACTTTAGAAAAAACCGTAAAAAACAACCAACGAAAACACAACAACAAAAGAACATGGATAAATAAGGTCAGAGTATAAAAATTTGCAATATATAAAGTTAAGTTATCTCCCCTTTGAATTTCAGAAATGTGTGCTCCCATGTTAAAGGCTTTCCTCAGTTGGACAATTGTCCATGGGTCATAAGTGTCAACAGAGACTACAGCTGGACCAATATAAAGGTATCTCCCCTTTGAATTTCAGAAATGTGTGCTTCCATGTTAAAGGTTTCATCTGTTGGACAATTGTCAATGTTGTCAATTGCAACCACAGCTGGACCAGTATAAAACTGAGGGGTATGACTATTCACATGTTGTTGTCAAGAAGCATACTGCATTTCATATGAAAATATTTCACCCAGAGCTTCACAGGAAAGTCATACAGAGCAACATTTCGATAAATAATTTTTCTGATTTTTGTTTTGTTTTTAAATGTCCAGAATCAACCTTTCTGTTTGGGAAGAGAAATATCTAGCACCAAGCATGCTGATAAGAATGGAAAAATTCTCTGGATACAGGGGCTTGTGTTTAGTGTAGAGCATTTGTTGTACATGTATATATGTAAAAGAGACAAATACTGCCTCTGCTTGGATTCGAACCTAGGACCCCTGGTTTACAAGTCTGGTGCTCTACCGATCGAGCTAAAGGGGAAACCCCACTAGTTCAAGCTAGTAGGAACACCATATAACTAACCCTGCCACATTATCCCCCTCCATTGAAAGAGTCGTCCCGACTCTCTTAGAGGTAGCTATCACCTGTGGGGCGATTCAAGGATAATCACTTTCACATTACCAGGATGAACCCAGGGCCCCACGTTGGGCGCCATTGTAAAAGAGACAAATACTGCCTCTGCTTGGATTCGAACCTAGGACCCCTGGTTTACAAGTCTGGTGCTCTACCGATCGAGCTAAAGGGGAAACCCCACTAGTTCAAGCTAGTAGGAACACCATATAACTAACCCTGCCACATATATAATAGAAACTAGAAAAAAAAAAACACTTCATAAATCTACATTAAGTTAGCTAAAATCTGTAAAATAAAATATACACAGATAATTTATACATGTATGTGGGTGTGTATACTTGCTTTTATGTGCATGTGTTTGCCTGTGTGTATGTTTGTTTATAAGTGTGTGTGCGTGTGTGTCAGAGTTTACTTGAGACCACATGCATGTGTGAAAACTACTCCATTCCAAGTATTCAAAGAATATTCAACACTGACCCTTCCTATGTAGTTTCCCTGAGATATAAAGGGAACAAATTTTCTATAAACGTGACCAACTCTAGAGCATGGAGTATCTATTAACATACCTCTGCACTGCCATATCTACGAAAATCATGAAAATTTCATTGTAGTTAATATACCATATGTTTGACTTTCTTTTATAATAGTACTAAGGGTAGAGTTATCTCCCCTCTGAATTTTCTGAAATGTGTTTGCTTTCTGCTGTTCTACATCTACAGAATGTAAAAAAGACTGTGCATTGTGTAAGTAAACAGTAAACATCTCTGTACAGGACACAACTAACCCTGCCAACAAAATCTCCCACTCCTGGGTTTGGGAATGGTGCAAATTTCCTGTAAATGTGACCGATCCTGGAACATGGAGCATCTACCATCGTACCGCCACATTGCCATAGCTACAATACAAGGTTTGTAATTATGCAAATATTTAGTTTTAAATATTAGAACCAATGGAATTGAATAAAATGTTATCATTGATACATCTGATACATTTTGCAGGCTGTGGTTGTTATATGAGAATCGCATGGCAACTGACGAAAACCAATACTTTCTTACAAACATTTGGGAGGAAACTTAAGTACAGTGGAACCTGTCTTCAGGGACCGCGCAATCGCCACTGAAATGTGGTCTCCAAAGACAGGTGGTCTCTCAAAAGAGGTTTAATCTAAAGGATTATTTAACCATGTATATTTCTGAATGCGGACACTGAAGACAGGTGGTCTCTCAAAAGAGATTTAATCTAAAGGATTATTTAACCATGTAGATTTCCGAATGCGGAAACTGAAGACAGGTGGTCTTTCATGAAAGTGATCTCTCAAGACAGGTTCCACTGGACCAAGTAAAATAACTTCCTATTTTTGTATGCACTCCAAAAATGTCTTCTTGACTACCCTCTCTACTTAATGATCATTGTTGTTTGCATTTGTGAGAAGTGGAAAGGTTCACAGAACACGGTATTCAGTCAGGTTTCACATTATGTGTCTTCACATATCCAGACATTTCAACATCTTACGACTTTACTCAATTTCAAACAAAATCATGTGTTACAACATATTTGTGTGACTCTCACGGAGATTATTAGTAGATTGGGTCAGGGCTTTTCACATGTGGAAAATAAGTCCTATTCTTCGACACATTTGAATATTTCACAATTAATCTACATTGCTTATGCTTTAAATAGAAAGAAGATACCATTCAGTTATATGTTGTGTCTCGAAAGAAACACAAAAATTCCTATTGTAAACTTGTCTCGGTCATCCGAATGTTTGAATGGCAATTAGATTCAAGGTTCTGAATGATAAAGACAGGTTGTTTACATAAGATTGTATTTAGTTTTTTTTTCCCCAAATTTTAATCGTAACATTAGATTAACAAGATTAATACTGTATTGTGGCAACAAGTAGCCATTTTAGATTTAGTATGAAGTCCAAATAGATGACAGTGAGAGGCCTGAAAAATGCAGTCAAATTGCAATCTTAAACCTGACTTTTAAGATATTTAAAATCTTCAATTTAGTGTTTAGTAAAAGTGATTCACTTACTCTATGTAGTGATTAAATGAGTTATTGTGCCTGCAGTAATGACATACTCTGGCTAAATACTGTGAGTCAATTACTCTGAAGATGACTGTCTGAAAAGATTATACACTTTTACCTGAGCCATATATTTACTCTCACTCAGAGTGATGTCATTTACTGTGCATGAAGTGAGTCAATTACTCAAATTGAAGTGAGTCATTTGATGAGGCTAAAATATTAACTCATATTGAAGTGTATGTATATCCTTGATATAAGTATGCTGTTCTTCTCGTCTACATTTCCTTGGCCAGAAACATATTTCAAATGACCCTAACTGCCTTACTATATGCAAGGTTAAAGGTCAAAACATTAACATCACAGTACCTTAAATGACAGTTCATATTGTTCACCTCCCCAGATATCCAATCCGGGGTCATAACCTCCCAGTTCCCAGAACCATTTAGTGCTGATAGCAAACAGTCCTCCGGCCATGACGGGACTCCTGTAAAATACCAATGTAAGGTTACAGTTCTGACCATGTCAAATGACAAATCAGGTATAATTGAAATTCAAACTTTCTTAAATTAAAAACCAATGATAAATCTACTAAGTAATGTGTTATTCAATCTGAAATTTTGTTGTTGTTTTTAAAATATTTCTCCTTTTATTTAAATGCTATTAATGTTTCCAAGAAAATAAGCATTCTGAGAATATTGTTGAAGCAATGCATGTCCCCTGCCTGTCAAACTATGGCATGTTATAACAAAATTTTAACCAAAACCTGAGCAGGATGGACCAACAGAAGGACACATAAAAAATCCTACAGTCCATCCTGGTTAGAGAAATATGTGACTTTAAAAATATAAAAAGTAATTAAACCTGAAAATCTATTTTGCAAATATTTATCTATTTTTTTCAAATGCTATTAACATTTTTAAATAAACAAGCATTCTGAGAGTATTGATGAAACTGCATGTCCCCTTTCTATAAAACTATAGCAAGTAATTATAAAATTCTGATCAAAACCTTAACTTGATGGACCAACAGAAGGACACAGAGGGATACAGGACTTAAAAAAAAAGCATTCAGTTAAGCCATCATACTTAAATGGTTCTGCTGGGTGTTTGAGGTCTTCTGGTAACAAGGGCAATCTCTTGTAAAAAAATTCCCAATCGAATGCCCCTCGGGCACCCTCATCTTGAGCCCTGTATGCGAAGGTCTCATAGTCAACTACATCAATAAAAGGGCAGACAACTGTTCTGTAGTCTTCTGCGATTGGCTCTGAAATATAAAGTAAAACGACAATTGACACACTGGTTAAGCAGTCATCTAAGTGAGTTGCATGACTACAGTGTGAATATTAACATTCTGATGCGTCAGTGACCATGACCTTTGCAATCAGACGTGATAATAAAGACATTAATTGTATCTTGACCAATCAAAACTGATGTTACGATGGTAGATAGATACAAATAGATAGAAGGATAAAAAGAGAAAAAGAGAAACAGACATTACCCAGCAATGGTGGCAGCCAATTGACATTTGTTTCACAATGAGAATCCAAAAATATGAGAACATCTCCAGTGGCTGCGTTGGCTCCCAGAAGTCTTGTACGTATCAAACCTTCTCGTTTCTTTGCTCTTACGACCTTGACATTGGTAAAATGTTCTTTCACATATTCATCTAAAGGAGCCTTGCAGTGTTCTGTAAATAAAACAATTATGATTACTTATTTTTCAATTTGATGCCTTGACTTTTTGTACAAGATTTTCACCTTCAATGCCTAAAACAGATTTGCCATGCAAGCAGATAGTTCAGAGTTCAAATCATACCGTAGTCTAGATAGGGACTAAAAACCAACCAACGCCACCTTAAAGTCAGGATTAAAATTCCGGTACTTACAAACTACCTAAAGGACCCATATCAACTTATCTTGTATGTAATATGATAACAGTGTAAAGATGTGTATGTAATATGATTACAGTGTAAAGATTTGTATGTAATATGATTATAGTGTAAAGATTTGTATGTAGTGTGATCACAGTGCAAAGATTTGTATGTTGTGTGATCATAGTGTAAAGATTTGTATGTAATATGATTAGTGTAAAGATTTGTATGTAATATGATTAGTGTAAAGATTTGTATGTAATATGATCACAGTGTAAAGATTTGTATGTAGTGTGATCACAGTGTAAAGATTTGTATGTAGTGTGATTAGTGTAAAGATTTGTATGTAGTGTGATCACAGTGTAAAGATTTGTATGTAATATGATCACAGTGTAAAGATTTGTATGTAATATGATCACAGTGTAAAGATTTGTATGTAGTGTGATTACAGTGTAAAGATTTGTATGTAATATGATCACAGTGTAAAGATTTGTATGTAGTGTGATCACAGTGTAAAGATTTGTATGTAGTGTGATTACAGTGTAAAGATTTGTATGTAGTGTGATCACAGTGTAAAGATTTGTATGTAATATGATCACAGTGTAAAGATTTGTATGTAGTGTGATCACAGTGTAAAGATTTGTATGTAGTGTGATTACAGTGTAAAGATTTGTATGTAATATGATTACAGTGTAAAGATTTGTATGTAGTGTGATCACAGTGTAAAGATTTGTATGTAGTGTGATTAGTGTAAAGATCTGTATGTAATATGATTACAGTGTAAAGATTTGTATGTAGTGTGATTACAGTGTAAAGATTTGTATGTAATATGATTACAGTGTAAAGATTTGTATGTAATATGATAACAGTGTAAAGATTTGAATGTACAGTAAAACCTGCTATAGCGGTCACCTCTATATAAGGATCACCTGGCCAGTTTTGAAAAGTCCCTTGGCTGCATACTCTAACTAAATTGAACCTGTGTATAAGGGCCACCTGCACATAAAGGTCAATATTGCCTGGTCCCTTGGGTGACCCTATATACAGGTTTTACTGTAGTGTGATTACAGTGTAAAGATTTATATGTAATATGATTACAGTGTAAAGATTTGTATGTAGTGTGATTACAGTGTAAAGATTTGTATGTAATATGATTACAGTGTAAAGATTTATATGTAATATGATTACAGTGTAAAGATTTGTATGTAGTGTGATCACAGTGTAAAGATTTGTATGTAATATGATTACAGTGTAAAGATTTATATGTAATATGATTACAGTGTAAAGATTTATATGTAATATGATTACAGTGTAAAGATTTGTATGTAATATGATTACAGTGTAAAGATTTGTATGTTATATGATTAGTGTGAAGATTTGTATGTAGTGTGATTACAGTGTAAAGATTTGTATGTAATATGATTACAGTGTAAAGATTTATATGTAATATGATTACAGTGTAAAGATTTGTATGTAATATGATTACAGTGTAAAGATTTATATGTAATA
Source organism: Atrina japonica (assembly GCA_030159075.1). NCBI lineage: Eukaryota > Metazoa > Mollusca > Bivalvia > Pterioida > Pinnidae > Atrina > Atrina japonica. The sequence goes on along the minus strand of BROG01000047.1, from coordinate 1,789,760 downwards.
TGATTACAGTGTAAAGATTTGTATGTAATATGATTACAGTGTAAAGATTTGTATGTTATATGATTAGTGTGAAGATTTGTATGTAGTGTGATTACAGTGTAAAGATTTGTATGTAATATGATTACAGTGTAAAGATTTGTACGTAATATGATTAGTGTAAATATTGGTGTTTCAATAATATGTTTCATGATTACACAATAAAGCAAGTGTTGTATGTAATATAATTACACCTTAAAAAGGTGTTGTATTTAATATGATTACAATGTAAAGCAATTGTTGTATGTAGTATAAATAGGTAGACTAGGAGTTGCATGCAATATTAAAGTAGGTGTAGTATGTAGTATAATCACAGTATAAAGGTGTTGTATGTAGTATAATCACAGTATAAAGGTGTTGTATGTAATATAATCACAGTATAAAGGTGTTATATGTACTATAATCACAGTATAAAGGTGTTATATGTACTATAATCACAGTATAAAGGTGTTGTATGTAATATAATCACAGTATAAAGGTGTTATATGTACTATAATCACAGTATAAAGGTGTTATATGTAGTATAATCACAGTATAAAGGTGTTGTATGTAATATAATCAAAGTATAAAGGTGTTATATGTACTATAATCACAGTATAAAAGTGTTATATGTACTATAATCACAGTATAAAGGTGTTGTATGTAATATAATCACAGTATAAAGGTGTTGTATGTAATATAATCACAGTATAAAGGTGTTGTATGTAATATTAATCACAGTATAAAGGTGTTGTGTGTAATATAATCACAGTATAAAGGTGTTGCATGTAATATAATCACAGTATAAAGGTGTTGTATGTAATATAATTATTGTATAGAGGTGTTGTATGTAATATAATCACAGTATAAAGGTGTTGTATGTAATATAATCACAGTATAAAGGTGTTGTATGTAATATAATCACAGTATAAAGGTGTTGTATGTAATATAATCACAGTATAAAGGTGTTGTATGTAATATAATTATTGTATAAAGGTGTTGTATGTAATATAATTATTGTATAGAGGTGTTGTATGTAATATAATTATTGTATAGAGGTGTTGTATGTAATATAATTATAGTATAAAGGTGTTGTATGTAATATAATTACTGTATAAAGATGTTGTATGTAGTAATTACATTGTAAATCAGGCCTTGTATACATGCATGTACTATTTAATTGTATGTAATATAATTACACTTTAAATCATGTGTTGTATCTAGTTGAATTAGTGTAAATTAGAAATTGTTTGAGGTATAATTAGTGTAAAGCAGGTGTTATATATACTATAATTACACTGTAAACTAGGTGTTGTATTTAGTTCAATTAGTGTACTGTAGGTGTTGCATGTAGTTTATTTACTTCTTTGGTCTTACCTTTGGAGCTGAAGTCATCCACTAATATAATTTCATGTATAAGGTGCTTTGGTGATCTATCTAACACTGTCCATGCTGTTCGGAGTAATGTGCTCCAGTGTTCATTGTGGAATGGTATAATAACACTGGCTGTTGGCAACTTGTTTAAATACTTTTTCTTTTTACAACTGGAATGGAATAAATTGAGTCTGATTAAAAACAGACATCCACTGTGGACAAATTCCACACAAACATCCCAGAGGACTTACTGGTCCTCTATCACAGATTTAGATATGAACGTGACCTGCATATTCTCATCTTATGATACAACTACAGTGGAACCTGTCCTGAGAGACCATCCCACATGCCACTGAAATGTGGTCTTTAAAAGACAGGCCGTCTCTCTCTCAAAAGATGTTTCATCTAAAGGATTACTTAACCAGGTGTTTTCCAGAAGGTGGTCTTAGAAAACAGGTGGTCTTTCATGAGTGGTCTTTTAAGACAGGTGGTCTGTCATGAGAGTGGTCTCAGAAGACAGGTGGTCTTTCATGAGAGTGGTCTCAGAAGACAGGTGGTCTGTCATGAGAGTGGTCTCTTAAGACAGGTGGTGTCATGAGAGTGGTCTCAGAAGACAGGTGGTCTGTCATGAGAGTGGTCTCAGAAGACAGGTGGTGTGTCATGAGAGTGGTCTTTTAAGACAGGTGGTCTGTCATGAGAGTGGTCTCAGAAGACAGGTGGTCTGTCATGAGAGTAGTCTCTTAAGACAGGTGGTGTCATGAGAGTGGTCTCAGAAGACAGGTGGTCTGTCATGAGAGTGGTCTCAGAAGACAGGTGGTGTGTCATGAGAGTGGTCTCTTAAGACAGGTCATCTGTCATGAGTGGTCTCAGAAGACAGGTGGCCTGTCATGAGAGTGGTCTCAGAAGACAGGTGGTCTGTCATGAGTGGTCTTTTAAGACAGGTGGTTTGTCACGAGTGGTCTTTTAAGACAGGTGGTCATTCATAAGTGGTCTCAGAAGACAGGTGGTCTGTCACGAGTGGTCTTTTAAGACAGGTGGTCATTCATGAGTGGTCTCAGAAGACAGGTGGTCTGTCATGAGAGTGGTCTTTAAAGACAGGTGGTCTTTCCTGAGAGTTGTCTCAGAAGACAGGTGTCCATCATGAGTGATCTTTTAAGACAGGTTTCACTGAACACACAATATTTAAATTCAATATGTAAGGAGATGACTGAGATAATGAGTGGAAAATATTTTTTTTAATCCAAGGGGCATAACTGGGACAAAAATCATTCAACTAGAACCAGCTATATTTCCCTACACCTTCTCATAATACAACTAAACACCAAGTTTTAATTCAATATCTTAATGTATTGAGTGAAATGATGACTGGTAACTGGCAACTTAAGGTCCAAGGGGCATAACTTTACCAAAATATTTCTACCATAACCAAATATGAACTTGACCCGCACAATCACATAATACTTCTACATACCAAAATTCAATCCAAGATGTTAACATATAACTGAGAAAATGAACTTAAACTGTGGATTTTTTTAAGATTTTCAAAGTCTGAGGGGCATAACTTTGCTAAATATTTCTACTATAACCAAGTATGAACTTGACCTGCACCATCTCATAATACTGCTACATACCAAAGTTCAATCCAAAATATCAATATATAACTGAGATAATGAGTGTAAATGTTCAAAGTCCAAGGGGCATAACTTTGCAAAAAATCATTCAACTAGAATATTAAGTTGACCTGCGTCTTCTCATAACACAGCTACATGTAGTTTATCATACCAATTTTCAATTCAATATGTCAATGTAGAGATAACGATTGGAAACCAAAGTGTGATGGATGGACGGATAGGGGTAACACTATATGCCCCTATCATTTTCATGAGTGGTTACCTCACAGCAAAAAGGGTGTCAGAATTTATCTTTTCACAGGCAATGTTTTTCTTGTGACAAATTTTCTCCAAATTAAATGGGGGAAAAATCTTTTCAGAGTACAATGTATACATAATACAGTAAAACCTGCTTTAGTGACCACCTGTGTATAAAGACCACCTGATTATAAAGATTTCTTTTTTTTGCTGTTCCCAATAGCACCATTTGTGTACAAATCAACCTCTATATAAAGAGACTAACTCCCTTTAAAGAGCAGTTTTCTTGTTTCCCTAAGGATGTTGATATATAAAAAATTCACCGTATTTGGCAAATATGTAAGATGCAATAGAACGTCTGGCGTCAAATCAACAATAAACTAAAAGTTTGAGCTCCCCAGACAGGTTTGGAATAACATGGTAAGTTTAATATCCATCACTGACCATATACGACTTTTCAGGTCTTAGTTTCAAGATAAATTACAAAAATATGGTCTTGAAGTACAGGGCTTACCTGAAATAGGCTTTATTTTATAGTGAAGTAAAATGTTCAATTAAAGCAAGGCTAATTCGAATAATTAATAGTCCTTATCAGGACAGCATATATCTCTGTAATATATAAATCGACAAAAATACCTCGTCGACCTAAGATATATATATATATATCTGCCTCAAATAACATGAATCTAGGAGACAAAATTATATAAAAAACATGAATTAAGACAACGCCTTGAAAGCAAGCGCAGCTCTTTGTTTTACAAATGCAGGAAATAGCAGGAGTATATCTGGTCCCATAAGAGCAACACCTGTCCCACAAAAACGGTGTCACAGTTTGATTATGATATCAAATATTTAGATCACAGACATATCCAGGAAAAAATTCTTTTCTTGCGTCCCTAAGGAGGTTGTTATATACAAGTTCCACTGTGTTTTTATTTCTATCTATCAATGATCATCATCATAAGCTGTATAACTGACTTGTTCTGGGAGCAGATTTTATGTTACACTAAATCAACTACTGATCAAGTTGATATTTACACAGGCCCTATAAATGTCACAATGTGGAAATTGATTGCTGTTTAAAGATAGCCCAAAGGTGTACAGTCTGGTGTCTTTATTCAACATGTGTTATAGATTTTCTAGAAATTGACAACACATGCCATCTTGTTTAAAACATGGCAGTTACTGGATCATAAAATGTACACGTGTTATGACAGAATACACAAATGAAATTGATGGAAAAACAATATGTGATTGAAAAACAACATGTCCCATAGGGCAAAGTCATTCATGAATAAATGGAAGATATTAAAGTCCCATAACTCTGGCAAAATATTGTCAAATATTGGCCATAATAACACTCAATCTAAGTACTACCGATACAGTATAACTTGCCTATAACAAATTTCAAGGTGCTTTATTATTCAATTCATTATTAGGAGAGTTTGTTATACAGTTACAATTTTATAAAAGATGATGGTTAAGGTGTCAAGGGACATAGAAATTGGTTTGTTATAAGCAAAAATTCGTTATATAGAATTTGTTGTAGAATTGTTTTTCAACTAAGAATATATAGAGGTGCAGTCAGGGAATATTAATTGATTTGTTATGTGTATAAATTCATACAAACTGAGTTTGTTATATTCATGTTTTACTGTATAAAGCAGCATATCGAATTTGGTTAAAATATGCTACCATAAACTCTAGTTATTTGGTCAGAAACCAAAAATGCTTCAAAAAGACAAACATGTGCTAAGTATCATAAGATGTGTATGCCATGGAAATTTAGTTGATATCTGAGCAGCAGAAACAGGGGAACCTGACCTCAATCATTTTCTGTTAATCGCATGCCAACACTGAAGCAATAGCATACCTCCTCCCCCTCTCCCCTGAAACTCATTGAGGTCAGCTAACAAAACAAAATATTCCATTACTTACTCAGGATGCCGGATGTCTTTCAAAGAACGATGTAAAGAAATCTTGTCACTGGCGAAAGCATTAAAGCCATTTACTTTGTACAAATCTCCTTTCTTTTTTTCATCTTCAGCATCTAAAATCACTGCTTGACCTTGTTCACCAGGTCCTAAAGAAAACAAGAGACATGAAATATGACAATGATTATAATGTTTGATACTGCCAGATGTTGGCCAAAATTGAACTTATCTGGGATATCAATGATGTAAGAGAAACACCAAATATGATTAGAATTTGAGGAAAGATAATTCTTTGATGGAAAGATATATGTGGCATACAAATTCTACATTTTACAGAGGCAAAAAATAGTGGAACTTTCCAAAACACCATCTTTACAGAGCCTAAATCGCTAACCTGGACTATTAGGTATTTTCGGTATCCAGAGTTACCTCCCCTCATAGCAGGTATTGATTGTGATGTCATTTGTTTGTGCGTAAAATGAGAAAAGTAATCAATTGTGATGTCATATGTTTGTGTGAAAATGACGTTGTTTATCTCATGTAAAAACATGACATCATAATCGATACCTGCTGACATGGGAGATAAGTCTGACTACTGAAAAGACAGAATTAGCTAAAATAAAAGGCTCATGGGCCACATCGCTCACCTTGAGCTGTGTTGGTAACTTACAAACATGGGAATCTCAATTTACAAATTATTATAACACTCCTTCAATTCCTTGTGAGTGGAGGAGGCTTAGAAATAATTGAAAATGACAAAGCCGGAAAAGAAGCATTTCCAATATATTCCAAAAATAGAAAATTGAATCATGCATTTGTGTAAACCACTCAGATGCAATTAGTTTTTCAATCCATGCAGCAGTTCTGGAGATTTTCAAAGAGGGGTACCCCCTGAGGCCGATCTGGCCAAAATGAACAAACTTGATAGTGGACCTTGAGTACTTGCTTCCTAGGAAGTTTCATCAAAATCCCTTCAGCGGTTTTGAAGAAGACACCAATAGAGTGAAAAATTACCTCCACCCCTTCCTTTTTGCAGTCTTAAAAAAATTCATAAATAGTTCAAAATATGAAATTTTAACAAAATTCTTTCAGGATAGCCTTTATCTATCAAAACACAGGACACAAAAAATGAATAAATCATAATAAATAAAAGGAAAGAAAATCAAAGAAATCATATAAAAATGAATGAAAATTACAAAGTCTAAAAAGACGTCAAAAACGGGTCAAAAATTTATTTTTCAGATTTCTACGAAATTAGCAAACTTGAATCATACATCTATGTAAATCACTTAGATACATTTAGTTTTTCAATCCATGGGGCAGTTCTGGAGGAGAAGATTTTTAAAGTGTGGGACCCCCAGGGTCCATTCCTGGGTCAATCAGGCTGAAATGAAAAAACTTGGTAGAGGACCTTGAGAACTTGCTTCCTACAAAGTTTCATCAAAATCCCTTCAGCAGTTTTGGAGAAGAAGTTGAATATGTGAAAAGTTTACAGACAGACAACAGACAACTGGTGATCAGAAAAGCTCACCTGAACCTTCAGTTCAGGTGAGCTAAAAATTCCCAAGTAAACTGTCAAAATTCCTCACAAAATCAGATCAGGCTCCAGTGAGGCTTGACCCCAAGCTAATCAGAAGTGTGAGATTTTTATAGTTTAAAGTATGATGCTCTATCAACTTGCCTACGGAGGCTCCCCTAACATAGATGAAACTCTTTATCTATTATACTTTTCAAGACAATAGGACAAAACTGTCAAAAACATGAGAAATTCACTAAAAGGGGAAATAACTCCCAAAAGAGTTGACCCGGCAATTTCCGCCCATTGACTTTTTTGTAGAACTTTGCATGCTGAACATTTTTGCTTCTTTCACTTTTACTCTACCGATTATACTTTTCAAGATAATGTCAAAAACATCCAAAAACATGAATAATTCACAAAAAGGTGATACAACTCACATAATAGTCGACCCAACAATTTCCACCAAAATGACATATTTATAGATTTTTGCATTCCACTCATTTTAAGATAACAGTCTTTTCTCTAGCATTAGTAATTTTGGAGATACATGTATTAAATCAAAAATATCTGCTGACTCATTTGTTCTATATTTAGCCATGGTAGCCATGTTTGGGCCTAGCCCCTTTTCAACAGTAAACTTTATGCAACTTTACATTGTTATACTTCCTGTCAAGTTTGGTTCAAATTGGTCCAATGGTTCTGGAGACATAGTCAAAAATATCGAAAATTTTACCAAAAAAAACCTTATATTTTCCATTTACTTAGGTGCCTGTGACCTTGACCTTTGACCTTGAAATTCTGTCAAAATGATCCTCAGATAATTCCTAACAACTTTCTCATATATCTTTGTATACAAAAAGTTTATCAGTTTTGAGTTATTAAACAATTTACAATACATTTATATCTTGTGTTACTGAAGTGCCCCCTAGTGGCTGACAGATTTCATTTTCATTTGCAAACTTTGTAGATATTGACATAACAATCAAGCATAAAAAATTTGAAACTCATCCAATCATTGGTTCATGAAAAGAAGATTTTAAAAGATTTTAGGGCCCTTATTGGTCCTATTTCTTTTTCATTTGCAAACTTTATGCGGCTTCACATGGGGATGCTACATGTATATGCCAAGTTTGGTTAAAACTGGCCCACTGGTTCTTGAGAAGATGTTTAAATGCATAAGTTAACAGATGGAAGACGAAGACGGACGCCAAACATTTGGCTAAAGCAATAGCTCACTTGGCCCTTTGGCCAGAATAAGAGACTGACAACCGAGAAAAAGGTTAAAGTAACTCTTCACAAATTCAAATTATCTATGATACACAGTTATAACACACATTAAAGTGATCAATCATTCTCTGCTATTAACTGATTAATTTTTATGTGGATTCAATGACAAATCAATAATCAATTTGCAAATTGACTAGGCCAACAGATTTGCCATCTGTTGCACAAACGCTGACTATGGATCTACAAATATCTTAGAAATCTATTCCTTGTTATACTGAAACAGTAAATTAATAATCTGGACCCAGTTGCACAACAGGTTGTTAACCAATGGGCTAACTGTAGATTAACTTTAACAATGTGTTGTGCAACCGGGTCCTGCAGAATTTTACCTGTATATAAATGTTACTGATACTTTTTGCTGACTTTGCACATAACTTAATCCTACTCCAATTGATATTGATTGACAAGTTATCTAATGTCGCCAGTAAAGCAGTATCAGTGACCTGCATATACAGAATTCGTCAGCTGTTGGCTTCTATTAAACAACTGAAAAACTGTTAAATTTGTATGCCCCAATGAAACAAAATTTTATTTTGTTTCTTAATTCTCTCGGAAGGTTTGTGCCCAAGTAGTCCGGATAAGTGGTCTACTCAGTGAGGGTCCGAGCATTCATCAATCTTAGAGTCTGCATGCTTATAACATGTAAGTTTCCATCTAATACCTTAACCTCTTTTCTCAATATCAAAAATGTGCATAGAAAAACTCTAGATTTGAAATAAAACATATGAACTATTTTGATGACAGATCTTGTGCTTGCTCTCCCTTTTGAAAAAAAAAAGTCCCCCTCCCAAATGTGTCTTGGAAAAACTATCTTTGAAAAAATGGCCTCTAAAATAACACATCTTTGTCTGTACCTTTACGTTGCTCCTCTTCCGCAATCTGTTTATAGTCATGCCAATCAATCTTCTCTAATTTATCATTTTCATATGGATTCTGAAATTAAAAGTTTTAAATATTTAATTACTGATGACAGCAACATCTATTGACCCCAGAAGTAATTGTACTATTTTGCCTCCACAGATATTGAGACAGCTCTATATGGCTTGTATAGACAAGGTAATACGTAACCTAGCTTATACATGTTACATCCCTAAAGAGATGTATAGACTATCCTTCAGTTTTGATATATCAGAACATTCCATTACTTTTAGAGGTGTTGAAGTTGATATTAACTCATCAACCCCTGAGAAATAATGAACTCTTCTGTAAATCAATGACTTAGATCAGTCCAAATGTGTCTTTAGGGGTAACATCTGTCAGACGTTAGCAGCTGCAGACCCCGAGATACAGCAGGACCTTTTTTCTGAAACCAACAAATTGGCCACTGAATTTTGGTCTCTGAATACAAGTCAGATAAAAAATTATTCAGAGGATTTTAAAATAAATAAATTTGGGAATGAGGTCCATTAACACAAGATTTTTTTTTTAATTTTGTATGGCGTTTTATGCCATTACTCATCAATTTTTCAGTTACTTGTACATATGTATATGATGGTGGCCGGTTTTTAGTTGTGGAGGAGAGATTTTGGTTACACACTACCCGGGAAGACTGACCACCGGCCTTCCTAAAGTAAACTGGCAAACTCTCGAACAAAACCAGACTTATCTTAGGTCTAGTTTAACTCAAACCTGCACTGACTAGAGGTGAGATTACATGGTTTAAAGTGCGATACTCTTAACCCTTTCACCCCTATATCTATAAATGGTACTCTTTTTTCTATTGTTTAGACAGGTCTATTGTGACCTGTAGGGATGTAAGGGTTGATACTTTGCCATGAAGACTCTTTTAACACAAGCAGTCTCTCATCATGATCAGAAATTAGTCTCTCCTGAAAAGTTCCACAATGCTCCATTTCTCCCTTCTCATTCTACAGTTCACTTTGACATGAGAATTACTATCATATTCAGAGGTGAAGGGGTTACCAATATTAATATGGGAAATTGCTGTTTTTATCTAAAAGCAATATTACATCCTTTCTCCCTAAAGTGGAGACTCCCTCCTTGTCTATCTCTTTCTAAAATTCTTTCTTTCTCTTTCCATCTGTTTTTCATTTCAATTCAAAATCTTCCTCTTCATTTTATTCCCAAGGACAATGTTTCAGTTAGGTGTGGATTTGCACTAGTGTAGAATTACCTTACACTAAATGTTTTGTTGCATACAGAGCAGAGTTGAAAAATACAGACCACATACCATGCCTCTGAATAAGACTAGAGGGATTATGTTACAACAGGAAGTCATCCATGGCCAGTCTTAGCTTGTCACAATACGATTATGAGTAATCTTAGCGGGTAACATGTTTAAATAAACAACAACACAAATACTGCAGACAATTATACATCCATAATTTATGTATGATTAAGCCGATATAGAAATACAGAAAATGATAACGGCTGGCTTTAAGCTACATTGTGTAGCATGTAAAATGTTTGACAAATTTCTGTTTATAAAAGACATATTTCCTTGTATGGTTTAACTTTAATCTGTATTTAAGTGTCTGAATATGTCAATATTTTTCCGGCATTGTCTTCCGTGTTTCTATTTTCGCTTATTTTTATGTATATGTAATGCCATTTTATCTAGATTTTATTTAGATCTAGACCTCAAACAGCCATCAACTGGCATGAAATACCTTGTGAAACTAGTCAACAAAAATGTATTTAAGTTTTTTGTCTTGTTTATGCAGTTTTAAGCTATGCTTGACAATATTTCAGTGAAATGCATATGGCAGGGCTTTTTCATACTTTTTTTGGAAAATGGCCCATGGTGCTGGAACTGGGATTTTGTGGCATTTTGGCTGAAAATTGGGGATTTTTTTTATTTTTTGTTTTTATTTCATTTACTTTGCTATTTCTTTATTATTGTCAAGCTGCAGTATTTCAACTTTCAAGAAAAAAAAAAAGAGAAATAATGAAAAGATGTTATGTTCCTGATTGGGAATTTTTAGGAAAAAATTAGGGAAAAAAAGATATGACTTGCATTTGGGAATATAGCCCAATATCATCTATAAATTTGGAGGATAAAAAGCCCTGTGGTGATGGGCAGTATTTTATGGTGGAGGAGAGAGTCCTTTGGCAATGTACCCAGGAAGAGACCACAGATCTAAGTCTGCAAGTAAACTGGCAAACTTGTTCACGAAATCAGCTTTGGTTCCAGTGAGGTTCAAACCTGCATGACAAGAGGGGAGAGATTTCATGGCTTGAAGTGTGATACTCTAACCAATCAGCCATAAAGCCCCCAATAACCCCCAGGGGTCAACAATAATGACAAGATGTGTTTGTGAAACACAAATGCCCCTGGTCCCAACAAATTTACCCCATCCCAAACCCCGGGACATGTGATGTCAGCGAAGTGCACCCCCAGGGCCAATAGATGTCAGTGAAGTGTAAGCACTCCTTAGATGAACTTACATTCCAAGTTTGGTTACTGTATCGCAATCCAAACTTAAATGCAAGTGGGACGGAATTACAGACAGACAAACAAACAGACAGACAGACGGATGATCCAAATGCTAGATGCCCCCCGGTGAACCTTTCAGGCCAGGGGCATAAAAATTTCCAATTGTCCAACAGGACAAGTAGTATTTATATCTACTTGTCTGATTGCAGAGATGTCTTATCTGGAAATCAAATGTAACATTCAAAGATATTATTTTGTGTTTAAACAAGAATAATCTCCATTGAATTAATTTTTGTCTTCAATAATTTGCTTTGTCCTTTTAGACAAGTGAGTAGTAACATCTACTTGTCCTGGACAACCGGATAAACCTTAAGTTAATGTTGAACCCTGCCCCCCCCCCCAAAAAAAAATAGATATAGACTACATGTACATTGAAATTAAATTAAAACAATAAATGCTCAATCAAACAAGGCTAAATAGAAGAATTAATAGTCATCCTTCTAGGGTATATCGCCAATGTATAAAAACACCATCTATCTATAGAATAAACAAGAGACCCAGAGGGATCTTGGCACCCACTATGGAATGTTCTATGGCTGATCTATGACAGACTGTCCTTTTTTCTTCTTTTCTCTTATTTTGTGTCTCAACAATGAATCTGAATTTAAATCCATATTTCTGTGAATTATATGTGATTATAGTGAAACTGAACTTGAACTGAACATATAACATTTTCAAGGAGAATGGAATTCAACATGGCTTCCTGCCAGCATTGTTGGATCCTGTTCCCTCTGAAAATGTAATATGCACAACTAGACCTCCAACTTCAAAGGCAATCCTCATGTCAAATTTCAACGAGATCCCTACAGTACTTTTTGAGAAATATTAATGGTAACAAACTTCCTTTGGTAAAAAAATGGCAGCCTGCCAGACATGTTCGATTCTGATCTATGTGAAAATGTGATATGCCTAACTACACCTCAAAGGGACTCTTCATGTCAAATTTCAAGGAGATCCCTTCAGTCCTTTCTGAGAACAATAACAAACTTCCTATGGTCAAAATCAAACATGGCCACCTGTCAGCCATATTGGATTCCGATCTCTCTGAAAATTCAATATGCACAATAAGATATTAAGGGGAACCTTGATGTCAAATTTCACAGAGATCTCTTCAGTCCTTTTCTGAGAAATAGCAATGTTTAAGTTCCTATGGTCAAAATCCAAGATAGACCTCAAAAGGGAAACTTCATGTCAAATTTAAACAAGATCCCTTCAGTACTTATGAGAAATAGGGGGAAAAATACCGGTACTAACATTGTCAAAATCCAAGATGGCCACCTGTCAGCCATGTTGGAATCCAATCTCTCTGAACATGTCATATGCACAATGAGACCTCACGGGGAACCATCATGTCAAATCTCAAGAAGATCCCTTAAAGGTCAACGGACACGAAAATTCAGTGTTGATTTTATTTAGTTTTTGTTAAGATACACATCAAAGCTTTCTTTTAAGTACAATGAAATTTTTTTTACACTCCCAATCAAAGATACCAGGTGAAAAAAGGTAACCAGTTGTAGGCTTATAAAGAGTAGTTGCCCTTTACCAAATATCCTGCTAGGTGCGATAAACCTGGAAATGACATACATTCCTTCATGCTTATCTAATACATGTACATGTGCCACTGATGTATTAAGTTTCATTTATGATCCTTATAGGCCTATCGTTTACAGTAAAATAAATGTAGAAAGGTCTAGATCTACTGTTTTATCCATCAGTATTTGTACAATTTATTTTCTATCAATATACTACTTATGTTGTTATAACTACTTATGTTGTAAATTTATAACTAGGTCTATAGAGCTTTACCATTTACGATATTTTGCCAGTTAAAATTTGGTAGCATGTTGTTTTTACACTTCCCTGTTATTTGTGAGAATATATACATGACGTCTCGGTAGGGGTCTTCCAAATACCACTGTGCTGTTTGAAGTGAACCCTGAGACTGACATATGTTCCGAAGGTATTAACAGGTAATAAAATATAATCCCATTGATGCACCATCTGTGTATAAATACTTATGTGTTGACATGTGTAGCTGTACGAAGGGGATGACAATACCCTGACTGGAATGTGTCATCCAGAACTTAAAGGCCCATGACCTGCAATTTACGCTCAGTAAGGTTGTTAATTTTGTTTTAAATGGCAATATGCTTTGCAAAATGTTTATATACAGTTATTATCTTCCCATTAATTACGCTTCTGAGTGATTCTCTGTTTTCTAGTAATCTGAGTTTGAAGATTAAAAATGATTTTTACTCATAACAACAATAAATACAAACGGAGTTGCGTAATATTCAAGGCAACCTCAGATGAATCAGTTCAACATATTAATTACATGTATTGTCATCTCGTATCCATCACAACTCATACCTAAGTGAATTGGTTGACTCATACCCATGTTTTAGCTGACTCGTGCCCATCAATTAACTCATTCGTGCCCATCGCCTGTTTGATTGTAGAATTGTTTATGAAGGTATACATGTATTTACAAACAAGGTAATTACCATAATGCTGTTTGTAATTGAATTGACATACAACTATCTGTGGAAATGAATTGGCTTCAGAAGTACTTCGCTGACAGAGGTATTGTCCACTTCACAAAACGTGATAGGCGGATTAACTTTTTGATTATCTTGCAGATGATTCTACAAAATATTTGGTTATGACAATTTTTATGGAAAAAAAATTTATATTCCCCACTGGATACTCGTAGAACGATTATTCTTGTTATTGTAAATTTAATGTCGCTATTTTTTATTACCTAAAATTTGAGTCCGGGTCAAGAAATGGTTCACCACACTACATCTTGCCAGGTTATATTAACGAATGTGCATAGATGTTATATAGATGGACGCCCTCATAGTCGTGAAACCACAGTCCAGAATCGCTATGCACTTGCCTACATGTGGTTTCATGTACCCGAAATCACTCGTAGCTAACGAATATTTATTAAGGAGTAAGTGTGTTCAATTTATCCAATCACAGTAGTTGTCATTGGCAACGGAAGTTATTGCGAAGTCCCTTGATCTAAAACAATTCTACAGGTAGGAAAGAGCATAGCGATTCCGGACCATGGTTTTACAAGGATAGGGCTACTTACATGTATACTGTTTGCTTACAGTTTACATGGCAAATTTAGGAATCACTATGTCAGATTTTTCAGTTGTTTATATGACAGGAGAAAAAATTGTCGTGTCAATTAGTACTTAGTTGTTTTATTGGAACCTTTAAGGAACATACTATAAGTTTGATTATCATTGCACGTTGTAAAGTTCTTATGCCATCGAAAATGTCGTAATATTCAAACAAAATTGCACTGCTTGCAAACACCACACAATTGCCATGTATATAGCTATAATTTCAGCCTACTGAAACACATGTAACTTGTTCCACATGGTCATTATTAACTGTTGAATATTTATTTTTTTTCTTTCACAGTAAAGGTGATAATTACTTTCTCATGATATTGATCTCCGATAATGGCTTGTTTTGTTTACTGGTCCCTTTTTGTAGATATGAATTCGTTTTGGTTGTAGGCCTATGTAAATTCATGTGTGATTACTTCTCTGGTCTAGCATGTAGGATTTTATTATTTATGTCGGTCTATGTATCCTAATTTGGTAAAAATATATGCATGTCACATATTATTGTTTTTACACGTTAAGGAAACATTTATCTTTAGCATGGAAAATATTAATATGATTAAGTGACTAATTTAATCATGGTGTACGGCGACTTAGTTGTATAGCCTACATGTACATGCACTATAAGGACGACTTTGTTCGCGAGAGAATTAAAGTCAACAAAGATGCATAATTTACCTATAAATCGAGCATTTTTATCAGACAGAGTAGACTGGAATGCATTTGGAAGAAATAAAACATTTTGCTTTCTATTTACAACTTAATTCTTATAATCGAATACTGTGTATTTCAATGTTAGCTTTATATATCGCTGGTTTGACACTACTTCAGTAATCGCGGGCATGATGGATTGTACGTCACAAACCAAGCGCTACAAGATTTCCTGATTGTTGCCGAAATTAGTTGTTCGGAGCCTAGGCATTTTTAGGTGATTAAAGGTAAATATCTCGAAACCTGTGCGGTTTTTGACATTCGGGGTTTTGAATTATTGTTTATATGGACAAAATACAAATACAGTTCACCCCCGATATACAGCCACCTTTTGTATTCCTGAATTTTGGCGGTATAACGGGTTTGGCAATATATCGAGGTTTACTATTTTCGAGGTGTGGTCGTTTTCATCTTGACATGTCTTTAATCCCTGTTGTATATCATATCCTGTTTATAACTCAACATCGTAAATTCGCATATTTTGTCTATTGTTTAAGCTTGAACAAGTTGGCAATTCTATTAAAATGGCCAAAATTAAATCGTACAAAATATGTAGCAGTATCGATACATGGTCAACGGCCGGAAAATCTAGATCCGTTTCTAAAATTAGCCCGAAAACATTTTTAATGTTAACTCTCATCGTTTTTGTTTAAAATAACTCTTTGGCAGGTTGGTAATACAAAGGCTTTAAATTTATATATCTCATATATTCGTAATTATTTGTCGTGTGGTAATTGCTGTGTAAACATATGACGTGTTGATTTTTTCCAACTCTCATGGAAGCGTGACACTCGTAAGCTGGTCCCTGTCTGACTCAGGGCTCTCAGCGACACGAGGGTATGCGTATTTGATGCTTGGGATTTTTCTGGGACGCGTCAACCCCGAGTCCCACATAAGATTTTGACTTGGACGTTTATACCTTTTAATCAATCCCATAATTGCTTGTTGATTGCTTAATTGACCCATCCTAGTACCTGAGCGTCCTCGTAATCACTGGTCATAAAACAACACCCAGGTAGTTACCTGTGCCACCGCTTATGAAAACATGTGTAGGGTGCTACATGTAGTTTATCTGTTTTATAATATTGTTTGTTGAGCTTCACACTGAAGAAATATTCCAAATTAATCATACCTGCAGATAATTTTTATTCTCAATCAACATCCATGAAAAATATGACTCATTAGGACCCTGCACTACAAAATTAATCATAAAAATAAAATTATTGATAATTAAAAAAAATACATATCTACACATAAAAAGATAGAATCTAGATCTAACAGACGTGAAGAATTAAATAAATGAAGGGACAACCATAAAAATAGATTTTGGCGATTACTTTGAATAAGTGGACTCTTCATTTTCTGGATAAGGCTCCCTAGATTTTGACCTTGGGGTCCCAGGAACTCTCCAAAATTTTGCTCCACTGAAAGCCCTGTGACTTCTACAAAGGAGATCCCTTTAGTCCTTTCTGAGAAGAAGTGGTAACAAACTTCCTTTGGTTAAAATCCAAGATGGTCACCTGTTGGCCATGTTGGATTCAGATCTCTCTGAAAATGTAATATGCACAACTACATCTCAAAGGGAACCTTCATGTCAAATTTCAAGGAGATCTCTTCAGTCCTTTCTGAGAAGAAGCGGTAACAAACTTCCTTTGGTCAAAATCCAAGATGGCCACCTGTCAGGCATGTTGGAATCCAATCTCCCTGAAAATGTCATATGTACAACTAGACCTCACGAGGAACCTTCATGTCAATTTCAAGGATATACCTTCAGTCCTTTCTGAGAAATGGCAATAAATCAAAGGACTGAAAGTCCTGAAAGGCAAGTCCTTTGTCAAATCTGAATTGGTGAATTTATAAAAGAATATATATCTGTACGTACATGCAGTTACTGTTTAACCTGGGAATATACATCCTTGATCCACTAAAAGCAGAAATTAGTATAGGCTGTACTATACCATGGTACATCTTTAAACCAAAACATTTATTTGAAATACATGTATAAGAAATTAGTGGATGCTTATTTTTGATTATGCATCAGTAGAAATTTATACATTTTATGATATGTTTACATTGTCATTACAAAACAGCAGACATACAGAGTCGGACTTAGATTTACATGTACAGTCATGGGACATTTATATTTGTCACTTATGTTTTTTTTTTCTTTGTTATATATACATGTACAACCAATAATTTATAAATGCTGGTAAAATCCAGAATTTTACAAATTTGTACAAATTTATGGTAGATCTAGGACAATTTCATATTTCTAATATATATATTTATTTTTAAATTATCGTGTTTATTTACAGAAATGACAGTATTTTTCTAACAACATAATTTTGTAAATTCTGTAATTATTTCTTCAGTATAAGGAAATATGTCAAAATTTACCTAAAGTAATTTTATCCTCCACAGAATAATTATTTTCTCAAAATAAACAAAAGTACATGTATATCTAAATTTCAAAATGATTAAAAAAATTAATTCAATTTCCTTTATGTAAACTTAACATATTTGAAATATTGCTTAAATTAGTGGATTTTTTGTGCATTTAAAAATTATTTGTTTTATATAAAACAATGAAGAAAATAACATAAGTGACAAATATTTATGTCCAATGGTTTTACATTGTAGGCTAGATCTATCATGACTTTCAACAACTTTAAAAAATGCTGCATTATTCAGTTCCCTTTACTTCCTGATTTTTTAACAGAAAAACATTTGTTCAACAACCTTAAAATTACATTGTTATTTGGTATGTAAAAACAGAGTAATAAATGTAGATTGATATCTCAAATAAATTTAAAAATCAGGTCAAACTGATTTAAAGTGGAAACACCCGTGAAAACGATGACCAATGTAAATACATCAACTAAAACCGCCTGGCTAGACTTTAAAACTCTATTACTGGCAGGAATCATGCAATGGACAGCTGCATTGATGTTTGTGCTATCCGACCACAACCACGATTGAGTAAACTCATCTTTTATTCTCTCACGAATGAACAGAATTTACAGCACACCAGGAAAGCATCTTACTCGATGTCAGACATTAACGGTTTAATCCTGAGTTTGTCTATTATTACTTCTGAGAGTAAGTTTGAAAACTTAAATAATTTATCAGTTAAGTAAAAAATTAATGTTGTATGAATAAAAGGGAGATGATGATCAATTCCATTTTCTAAATAACGCGAATTAAAATGAGTATCAATGTCAAAATCGGCAAAGCTGACCTGAGGGAATTCCCCTTTTCAACAAGTGTCCTATGTCACGTGACTGTTATAATTCATCACAGCATTTTCGACTGTCTTCGTTGTTGAATTTTAATTTCTGTGAGATTTCAAATTAAAATAAAGTTAAAAAAAAAAATTCCTAGTTCAGGAATTACAAGGAGAGAGTATGCGAATGAAACTAGATTCAAATTAGACACAAAGAAGTATTTTAATGGTTGAATCTCAGGTAACTACTTTCTACAGCACAAGTAGTAGTTCGGCAAATCCTATGGCACATTGATTTTTGAACGGGGTTGCTAATGACACTTAACTGAGTACACAAAAAACCCCCAGGAGTTCTGAGTCTGTCATAGCAATAAGGCCTTGCCTTAAAAACTTCCTTTGATCAAAATCTAACATACCAATCACTCTAAAAATGCAATATGCACAAGTAAACCTCAAGGGGAACCTTCATGCTAAATTTCAAGGAGATCCTTTCAGTCCTTTCTGACAAATGGCAGAAACAAACTTCCTATGGTCAAAATCCAAGATAGCCGCCTGTCGGCAATATTGGATTCCCATCTCTCTGAAAATGTAATATGCACATCTTGACCTCAAGGGGAAAATTCATGTCAAATTTTAACGAGATCCCTTCAGTCTTCTCTGAGAAGTAGCTGTAACAATCTTCCTTTGGTCAAAATACAACATGGTCCCTTATCGGTCATATAGGATTGTTTGTTTATTATTATTTAACGTCCCACTCAAGAATCTTTCACTCATATGGAGACATCACCAAATCCCGGTGAAGGGCTTCAAATTTTGGCCTATGCTCAGCACTTACGACCATTGAGCAGTGAGGGATATTTAACGTGCTGACACCTACTGTGACACAGGACCTTGGTTTTTACTGTCTCATCCGAAGGATAGGAAACCCACCTGCCGCCAGCTGGACTCGAACTCACGACTTCACGATCAAGAGTTGAGCGTGCTACCAACTGTGCCAGGCCGGCTCTCGGCCATATTGGATTCTGATCTCTCTGAAAATGCAATATGCACAACTAGACTTCAAGGGGGACCTTGATGTCAAAGTTCAAGCAGATCCCTTCAATACTTTCTGAGAAAAAGCGGTAACAAGAACTGTTCAGGACGATGGATGGATGGACCATGGACGCAGGGCTATTTGAATAGTGGGCTAAAAATGCAATATGCACAACTAGACCTCAAGGGGAAACTTGATGTCAAATTTCAAGGTCCCTTTCTGAGAAATTGCAGTAACAAAAATTGTTCAGGACAGAGTGATGGACCATGGATGCAGGGTGATTTGAATAGCCTACTATCTGTTGATGGTGGGCTAAAAAAAAAAAAAAAAGGTTGAGGTAATAAAATACTAAGAATTCTAAAATTTATACAATAAAGGGAATAACATTCTTGTAACAAGGCATCACAATTGATACTTATCCCCTCACAAAGGAAATCTTGTATAATACCTGTATACTGGAATGATATTTGGGAGAACTAGCAACTTTTACATAAAGGTCAAGGGCAACTGGCATTGTTCAGGAAAAAATGAAGTTGCCAGACTGTTGAAGAAATCTGTGTGAAATAAATGGGCACTTGTTCGAATCTTATCATATAAACCACTTGTGCCCAGTTTTGTTGAACATAATAGAATGTAGACGTAAACTCGTCTGAGATATTACCTTAGTAAACCCTTGTATCAAGTTTTGTGAAATTCTGTTGATAAATGAACTTGTTAGAACGCCAACAGAAATATTTCAATGAAATAAAAAAGGGCAATAACTCTGTAAATAAGGGAGCGCAGGTTATGAAACATGAACTTATCCGAGATTTACCATAGTAAACCCTTGTATCAAGTTTTGTGGAATTCTTTTGAGAAATAAACTTGATAAAGCACTGAGAAAAATATTTCAATCAAATAAACAAAGGGCAGTAACTATGTAAATAAGGGAGCATGGGTTACGAGATGCCTTGTCCATGATATTACCATACATGTAGTACACACTTGAATCAGGTTTCATGAAATTTCATAGAGAAATAAAATTGTCAGAGTGCTGACAAGGAAAGATTAACATACATACATATATGCCGATTCCTATATGCCATCCAAACTTCATTTGCGAGGGGATAATAATTAATGAACTAGATCAAAGTACTGAAAGTACTGAAATGGGTTGTTATTTTAGCAAAATGACCATGAGATTCAAACTACTTCTATCTAACATATATGAAATGAAAATAAATCAAATTAATGTAGATCTAAAAACAAAAACAAAATCCTCCATTTTCCAGCCTCTAAATAAATTCAAAATTAACATTCTAAATTTTATTTGTTGTATCTTCCGCACTGTACTTTAAACAGAATATAGTCTTTCGTGCATAAACACTCATTTCAAAATAAAACGTAAGCATTTATGGAACCTACTTAAATTTAAACCAAACATGACACTGTGAACAGATAAAATAATTTTTTTCATAGCGAAAAATGTCTGTGATTTAAAACAAATTTCAGGGCTTGTAATATCGGACGTAAAAAATCCTATTTAGGGCTAATACTATGGTACATGAACATATACTCTGCTTAGACTAATTAAACAACCAAACAACGTTCTCTATCTTGTATTAATTAATATAAATAACTGTAAGGGGTGAAAAAGACAGTTTACCCAATGTTTATTGTTAAAGAAATAATTTTTCACCAACATAATTGTGGGCTAAAGTCGCAATGAAACGATCTATCACCAATTTCACTTATAGACATCAACGCTTTCGACAATGGATAAAACTTTGTTTTATGTTGAAGGCATTGCTTCTGTTTGAACACCATTATGAACAGACCGATTACATAAAAAGTTTAGGTTTATACATCCTAATCTAATCGTGATTAACTTCAAAAGTTGTGATAATTGTTGAGTAAACACCCGACGATAGACATGGCGATTTTCCCCAACTTCCGCGGAAACGAGAACAGGAAATTGTAACATTCACTGTTCGAGTTACCTCTCTTTGCGATATCAATACACACAGTATGCAAGTGACCGTCGGGTGAAATTGAGCAGTCGCTGGTTATATAAGGCATGTGATCACCATATAGGTTGTACAAATAAAGGAAATATGCACGGGAAAGCTTGATAAGGCAGGTTATGTATAGCTATTAGTTGACAAACATGTGACTCTGATAGTTTTCAAAATGGACAGGAACTTATTCCAGCGATATATAGCTAATATTAGCTTTATATATCGCTGCTTATTCATAATGAATTTCCTGTTCCATTTGCATAACAAGCACCTCCTATTCCAAGCTATATCCTTTATTCTGCTTTTATTTTCATTTTCCATGGTCTAGGAAACATACGTATTCTTGAGAGTTCAATAGAAATTGATTTTGCTTCATGTTGGTATCAGCGATATGTAAATATTTCTATTTACAATCACTGTATGCTTGTAGCTGTCAATATCAATATGATGAATTTCGGAGTAATACTGCAGTTTTTCAAGGCAGGCTCAACATCACTGGAATCTTATATAGTGGAATTCCATATTTATAAATAGATCAATGACATTTTGTTGAACCTAACTACAATTTGTATTGTATAATTTCGAAAGGCAGAAGTAAGTAGAATTATGTGGTATTTCATTTAATGGTTATTCAAACTATATTTTTTTTCATTTACACCAAAATATTTGACTTTTATGTAAAAGTTGAATTCTTGAGTTGGACTATATTTTACAAATGCAACCTCCATGACCTCTTCACTGCTAACAGGATAGCCCTCCTCAATGACAAGTCGAAGTAAACCCATAATAGGTTGTTATTACATAACAACCCATAATAAAAACAACATGAATTTCTATGACTGGAGATGTGTGAGGCTAAACCTGGCCTGTAATAAATTTTAAGTAATTATCTAGACGATGAATAATTACAACATATTCTATAACAATGACGGCTATAAAACAATGTAATACAGCAGCTACAATGATACCTGACCACGTATAACCAACACTAGAACTTTTGTTAAATGAAAATTTTTATCAAGTAATTAACACGTTATCTTGTTGATAAAAAAAACCCAAAAAACTCATCTTTATTACAGATTATCTTGGTGATAAAAAAAAACATAAAAACTCATCTTTATTACAGATTTCTGAAGAAAACTTGAAACATATTATATACCAGCATTGTAAATATCGGGCAATCTGTCGACACTGATGCAAAATATTGATGAGGACTTCACAATAATAAAAGAAAATCGACAAACGATGAAAACATAAAGATGGAATTGAATCAACTGAGCTGATGTGTTGGCAACATGTGTGGTATGGAAAAAAACATAACACATGGCTCAGAAATAAAGGTAATTCTGTCACAAATATGTGAGATTAGAACTAACAGACCTGAAAAATACACTACTAAATCTAAAATTATCAAGACCAACAGGAGTATAGATATATATTTCAACTAAATCAGGAAAAATCTGACAAGTTAAGCTGAGAGAAACATGTGTAGGGTTTTTTAAGAACTTTTACATAACAGACTGACAAAGAAATAGTATTTTGAAGGTCGCATATCATTATTTTGAAGTGGGAGGAAAGGTAACATTTCCAACTTTGATGTGGTCTGTTGAGTACTGATTTAAATGTCTTTGTTAACACAGAATTACAATAAATGACATATGTTTGATTAGCTAGCAGTTAGGTCATGTTATTATGCTTACAAGGAAAAGAGGGGGGATGGTATGTGTGTATATGTGTATGTGATGGGCGGTTTAGATTTTGGTTAGGGGTGAATGTGTGCATGTGGTATGTGTGTGTTGTGTGTGTATGTACATGTACATTGTATGGTGTGTGTGTGTGTGTGTCTGTGTGTGTGTGTTGTGATGTGTTGTGTGGTATGTGTGTGCATTATTGTGTGGTATGTGTGTGCATTATTGTGTGGTACATGTATGTGTGTGTGGTGTGTATTTGTGATTTAATTTTCGTTTAATTTTGACTCAATGACTGTATAAAAAGAAATGCATAACAAAAATGCTAATAAATTTTAATTAGTGATGCACTGATGGACACAGAAGCAGGGATGGCAATGAGGTCATCACCACCTTCAAGATTCCAACCAGAAAACATAATGCAAATGTGTGTGCAGAAAAATGATCCCACCCCCCACCCCCACCACTTTAACTATGCAAATAACTAGTTATGCCAATAAGAAAACTATTAAAATAAAATTACGACAAAAACAACAGGAATAATTTATTACTTATTGAGCAGAGTTAGATAAGTTTAAATATAGAAACCATTTAAAATGAGACAAAAACTAACAAATTAATAAACATTTACGGTGTCGAGGGTAAAGCTATTAACAGGTACAGAATAAATGCCTAAACAAAAGTGTTGAACTTAATGAAATACAGAGAAATATACATGATGTAATGTCATACATCTGACACTGTTTAGATCATCTACAAAGTAACCATACATAACCCCTGACAATGATATTGCCAAGAGGCATAACGAAAATGTGACAAGTTTGAGTAGCTTGGCCTGAAACTCTATAAACATATTTATAATTTATGCAAGTTTCTACTTTGAAGTATAAACTGAAGGTAAAGATAATTAACGACTACCCTAATCAACGTCATCATGACATGAAAAACGACTAACCAAGAATTAGAGAGAGACAGAGAGAGAGAGACAGAGAGAGAGGGAAAGAGAGTGGGGAAGGGAAAAGGGATGTGCAGAAAGAAGGGAAAAAAAAGAAAGCAAGAGAGAGAGAGAAAAAGAGAGGAAAAGGGAGAGGGATGTGGAGATGGAACCTGTAGAAAGTGAGAGAGTAAGTAAAATGAGTGAAAGAGAGAGAGAGGGACAGAGAGTGGGGAAGGGAAAAGGGATGTGCAGAAAGAAGAAAAAAAAAAGAAAGCAAGAGAGAGAGAAAAAGAGAGGAAAAGGGAGAGGGATGTGGAGATGGAACCTGTAGAAAGTGAGAGAGTAAGTAAAATGAGTGAGAGAGAAAATGAGAGGGCTTTAGAGGGTGGAGACTGTAGAGAGAGAGTAAGAAAAATAATGAGTGAGAGAGAAAAGGAAGGGTGTGGAGGATGGAGCCTATAGAGAGAAAAATTAGGAGAGAGAGAGAGAGAGAGAGAGAGAGAGAGAGAGAGAGAGAGAGAGAGAGAAGAGAGAGAGGAAATGGGAGAGGGATGTTGAGAGAGAGTAAGAAAAATAATGAGCAAGAGAGATTCATGTAGAGAAAATGGGAAAGGGTGTTGAGAGGAGAGTAAGAGAGAAAAATGAGTGAGAGAGAAAGAGAGAGAGATGAGAGGAGAAAGAAAGGGAGAGAGAGAGAGAGAGCGTATAGAGAGAGAAAAAGAGAGAGAGAGAGAGAGAGAGAGAGAGAGAGAGAGATGTGTTTGTAAAACACATATGTCCCTGGTGCCAACAAATTTCTATGCTGACAAATAAATATTGCAATGTCCTACATTTATACCCCACCCCACCCCCAGGGGCAAGTGATGTCAGTGAAGTGTGAGCAACCCAACTTACAGTCTAAGTTTGGTTATTGTATCACAATCCAAACTTGAAATATTGCACTTTATATGTAAGCAGGATGGAATTACGGACAGACAGACAGATGGACGATCCAACAGGGTTCTCAATAAGTTTAAGAGTAGGACTAGGAGGTGAATTTGATGAAAGTAGGAGGCTCCAATACTACTATACTATGGGCATTACTGGGACACCATAGGTGTCCGAAGACTAGGGGGTCTGGGGGCATGCCCTCCCCCCCATGAAAATTTTGATTTTTGAATTCTCTGACGCAATTTCCTGCATTCTGGATGGAAAATAAGACAGCTTGAAATTAAAAATTTAATGTCCAAATAACATAAAACCAAAAAATTCAGAAGAAGTTTTTTTAGATATCAAATTTAATTCTAAAAAAGATCAATTTAATTCTTTAAAAAATGTCACTATAGGCTACTTTACAGTTACTGATAAATAAATTAATGAAAAGCTTAGTTTTAAATACAGTAGATCTATTTGATAGAATGCAAATAAACTCATTTTTATATAATTTTTGTGTGATTTCCACCTCTTTCCTTCTTAAAAAAATCGGCCCATAAATTCAGCCTCCAAACTAGTGTCCGTTTTATGTCACTTCATATTTTCCAGTACCGTCAACCATTTCAGAGTTTATAATCACCAAACCTCAGGATTCATTGACCTTTCGGAATATTTCTCAACTATTCATTTGCTAGCTTTGATATAGCCTGGGATCCTGGCTCACTGATGCTAACGCTGCCTATCGACGAAGCAAGATTGGGCCAGGAACCCAGGCTAGCTTTGGTATCATTGTGCGTGGCGAGATGAGAATTTCATAATCTCAATGAAAGAATGATTGACTGATTTGAAGATTGAAGCGATGCACATGTATTTATATCACATATAAAACAAACTTTATTGTTTATATTTGAAGGATTCTTGCTTTAAGATACCTATTACCTAGTATATGTCAGGCCAAAAAGCAAGCCCTATTATGACGTTGAAAAATATAATTTTCTTAGCCTGCTCTGTAACGTACAATGTAGGTCTATCGATCAGCCTAGGTTAGATACATGTACTGTAATTTTTATATTTGACTGATAAATTTGTTATTGGTGTACAAATCATTCACAGTCCATAATAAATAAACAATAAGGGACAGGTATTTGTGTACTGAAGTGCTGATATTTTTGGTAAAAAAAATTCGAGATTGAAAGAAGTAGCCGGCGATTTTTTGTGAAGTAAACGGCGAGAAATCGCCAGGTGTCAGCTCTTATTGAGAACTCTGTCCAAACACTAGATGTCCCTGGCAGACCTTTCAGACCAGGGGCATAAAAAGAATGAGTGAGAGAGAAAATCAAAGAGAGAGAGTAAGCCTTTGGCTCAGGTTAGCTAATAAAAAAGAGAAAAGGAGAAGTAGAAAAGAGGAGAAGGGTGATGGACGTGGAGGAAGGGGGCTGAAGAGAGAGACGGTACAGAAGGACGGACAGACACAACACAAAATTATACATGTAGGTCATATTGGGGATGAGTAGGAGACTGATAACAAGCTATCCAATTGACTGTCAGTAAGGAATGTCTGAAAGACATGTTTGCTTAGTGTTTACATTAAATCCAGTCTTAACCCTTCTATCTATTGCATTGGATCAGTCCATGATGGTTTGTAGGGGTAGAGGCAATTAACAATGAAGTTAATCATCACATAAAAGTGTTGAAATATTGACAACTCATTTTCAAGGTAAATTCTTACAAACTACAGGTACAAATGTAGTTTACCTTATTGTTATTTTCTTTAACATGTAGCACCTGCCTGGCATCCACGTATAAATCATCCGGAGCACCAGAGCCCGAGCCGAGCATATACTTCAACAGCAATGGTCCTCCCACACAAAACGTCACTGCAGCGACTAGGTACTTTAGAAGAGTTACAGAGTTCCGCCTCATTTTCTCATTGAGGTTTGAGGAGGAGGAGAAGAAATTTGGCAATTTGATGGGTTGAGATCAGAAGAACAATGATTATGTCAGCTGGCCATTAGTTTACCAGTTTTCTGAAAAGAAAATATAAGCAACAATTGAGGAGAAATTTTTTAAAGACAGGTATCCCTGTGGCATATTTTGCCACACCCTTGATCCAACCCTGGGCCAATCTGCCTGAAATGCACAAATTTGGTAGGGGACCTTGAGTACTTGCTTCCTGCATGTATAATAAAGTTTCATCAAAATCCCTCAAGCCTTTTTCTGCAGAAGAAGTCGAAAATGTGAAAAATTAACAAACAGACTGAAGGACAGACAGACGGACGATGGACAAAAGGTGATCAGAAAGACTCACTTGAACCTTTGGTTCAGGCGAGCTAAAAATCTGATCTCTCATTGCTGCCATTGCCACATAGAGGCTATACCAAAACCCACTATGACATCACATGTGAGTGACCGCTCATAGGTACATGTATGTACTGTTTGACCAATGCAATGAAAATACAAAAGTTTACAAGATCTTGAAAGTTCATCAAATAGTGAAAAGATGTAAGTCAATTTTACAATGAAGCAATCATCAGTCTGCAGAATTCAATTTTAGAATCTTTGCTGATTCCATCTAATCCAAGGAAAGAAATTCTCTACTTCCAGATCAAATACATGTATACATGTAGATCTATTTATATCACTTATCAGTTTACATGGTCATGGAGGTAGATCTATAGATATAATAATATTTCTTAACATTATCATTTATTGGTCCAAGGGACAAATACATTTAATTATCAACTGGTCCACCAAAAGAAATATCCGGTCCTGGAACACAGAATGGGTCGGATCATTGTATTTTTCAACCCCTTATAATTAATCAACTTACAAAAAGGGGTATTAGCTGTGTTTTTTTTTTCATATTTTTTGCTCCTTTTTTTACTACTTAAATTGACATGAAACAACAAATAAGAGATATACGTACACAGGCATAAAATTCTTAAATTTCTATATATTTTGTGAAAATTGATTGAGAAACCAAGGTTTGGCACTTTTTTCAATTGCAATTGATCACATTTTGTACAGGGACCTTAAACTTACTATTTGTATATGAATACATGTACCACACTGGACCTGACCTCCGCGAAATATATAGGAAAACAAGACTTTTTATTCCCGTGTATAGTTCTTACATGTATTTGTTATTGTACATCAAGTAAAAGTAGTAAAAGTAAAAAAAAAAACTGAAATAACATTTTTTTGGAAAACACAGCTGAGCTATTGCCCCTTGAAAGTATAAGTACATGTGTATCTATACCAAAAAAGTTCTCCTAACCTCTTGATAAAAGAGAATATACAAAGTATTATAGACTTACCTGACCATCTAATTAGATTTCCGAACAATAAAAAAAAAATGAATCGTAAGTCCATAGAACGTGTTGGTTGAACAGAGAAAATAAAAATGTGCTCAACCTCAAACATTTATCTAAAGTATTAAGTTAACTTTTTCAATCTGTTGCATCTACTATAAATATATATATATCATACAGACTTACAGACTGAAGTACACATGTACATCCGTAGCTCAAAAACCAGGTGACGCGAGAAGAATAATAATTGCATGAAATGCCCCCGTACATGTATATGTACAATAAAATAAAGTGACTGAAAGTTGTAGTATCTTTTTAATCTGATGTTTAATTAAATTCATCTATAATACACGTACATATATACATGTATATGGATCATGGGTACACATGTATTTGAAGTTATATTTAGGCAAACTCCTAATTACCCATTTCACCCCTAAAGTTACATTTGGTCTTGTCTAAGTCATTGATTTAAAGAGCAGTCCATTGTTTTTCAGGGGTTCAGTTGATGAGTTAAATGTCCAACATTTTAGTCAAGGCTGACAGGTACTCTATCAATAACAATTGTATAATCATTTTTTTATCATTTATTTGTATCATTAAAAAGGCATACAAGCTGTCAAAATGAATTTTTTTTTTGTATCAAATGTAACAGGTATCAAATGTTTTATCCAAATATCAAAAATGTTTAAAAAAAAAAATCTTGGGTTAAAAATAACTTATTATACATGTATGATGTAATGTTATAACTTGTGACAAGAAATTGAATGTGAATAATGGGCGGGTAAACATTTGTATTCTTACATGAATGGCGGTAATATCAATCGTAAACAGGTGTATTTCATTCATTCCAGGTAATATACATGATATGTTCAAATGTTCTACATATACGGTGCATATGTACGGCAATATATGGCAATATATCGTTTTAGCTTTTAAATAAAAATTTTAAATTGTTTTGGTGTGAAGGATATTTCTATTCATCAAAATGACATCCTGTTTGCCTTAAAAAAAACATGTATCTCTATCAGCTAAAACTATTTTCATTACATTGTTTTTATAATTGTACTGCCAATAAAGACACACTGTATGCATTATGGGGTGGGGGTCACAAGGTCGGGTCATGGAGTGGAGCGAACGACTTTTTTGTATTGTTTTTTGTCAACGAATTGTAATGTTCAAATCAACTAAGTGTTAGTTTCCGCAAAATAAAATGCTGACCTAGTCACATTTATATACTTAGCAATTTTCAGTGTGAATGAACAGCTTTTAGGGTGTAAACAATGAATTCTCCATGAAGTTTGGCTACTGTGGCCAGTTAACCTTTTATCCCTGAATTTCCAAATGGTATGGTGTTTTCTATTGATTCAGATCAGTCTATTGTGGTCTGTAGGGTTGAAAGGATTAACATATTGTCCATTCAGCTGCAGTTTGCAATTTTCAATCTGATAAGATATTAAAGTTGATGTCAACCTCATCTGATCATAAAAAGATGATATATAATAATGTAGAAATGTACAATAAATGTGCAACAGATGGGATGATACAATGTACACACGTATGTACACACATGTGTACATTGTATGTGTACACACATGTGTACATTGTATGTGTACACATGTGTGTACATTGTATGTGTACACACATATGTACATTATATGTGTACACACGTATGTACATTGTATGTGTACACACATATGTACATTGTATGTGTACACATGTGTATACATTGTATGTGTACATGTATGCATGCAGTCTAATGTCTTTAGGATTTATCAGTTATCTATCAAATATTGTGATATACAAAGGTTTTTTGCAACCCCTATATAAAGATCAACCTCTATATAAAGACCACCTCCCTATAAAGACTGGTTTTGTTGTGTCCCTATGCCAGGTCATGGGGGTCTTTGTATACAAGTTTCACTATATTGTATCTATTTTATCACTTTTTGATGGAGGGACGTTAAGGTTTGAATGCACAATTTTACAAGTGCACATGTACATTGCATTTAAAATGTGAAATGAATGTGAAATTTCTTTATTTTTATTTTGTCATTAATTTTATTTGACATTTGTAGGCATTAAATGACAGGTAAACGCAGTGCTACACAAGTAAATGTACAAGCGCATGCATAAAGGTACACATGTATACATGTACATACACACTAGTAATTACACATGTACACATAATTATAATGTAACACACATACTTGTACACACACAAACATGTACTTCGACACTGTTTACGTGTACATACTGTAACATGGTACACACAAACGACATACATACACAATATACATGTACACACATACACATGTACACACACACATTTACACACATACACATTACACACATACACATTTACACACATACACATTTACACACATACACATTTACACACATACACATTTACACACATACACATTTACACACACACAAATGTACTGACTGATAAAATAAGCTCATACTGTGTAATGTATACTGCACACTAATAATCAATGAATGGACACTTAAGCAGACTAAAGTCCATACCTAAGCTATCTAACACAATTCCGATTTGAAGCATATCAATAAACACACTGGATCTAAGGGGACGACCATTTGATTCTGAGGGGGTGGGGCTGGCAAATTTTGTCGAGTCAGATTATTTATTTTCATACCGTCACAGGACTGAATATTTATTTTCAAGCAGGCCAAGGACAGATTATCTATGTACAATAGATGGTCAGAAAGATAATATAATGCAGTGGCAGATCTAGAATTTTTCAAAGGGGAGTTGAGGTTGAGGGGGTAACATAAGTATATACATTGTACTATTCCTAAAGTGTTATAAAATACAAACCTCACTGCTAACTGGATTATTGTGAGGCAAGATTGTGATAAGGAACCCATAGAAAGGTAACAGTTTACACGCCATCCCATTTCAATAATTTATTTGGAAGCCTTAACTGGTATTTGTGGGGCCTCTGTGGATGAGTGGTTAGAGCATTGGGATTTGAACCCTGAAGACTATCACTTCTGATCAGCGCAGGTGCAAGCCCCGCTGGAATCTAAACTGATATTTGTGAGAATGTTTGCCAGTTTACTTGCAAAAGTCTGGTCTCTTCCCAGTACATTGTTAACAAGTTCTCTCCTCCACTAATAAAAACTGGCCACCACCATATAACTGAAAAATTGTTGAGTGTGGCGTAAAACACTATTCAAAATTCAAATTCTAGTATTTGGTAAGTGTACGATGGAGACAGACAATGAAGTATGTTTTCAACCAAACTTTTTTGTTCTCATTTACAGGGGTGGATCCAGGAATTTTCAATGAGGTAGTGTAAAGTTTTTCTTGGAGGGTGGGGGTGCGTGTGTGTGTGTGACCAGATGCTGTACATGTACGTGTGAAAATGGTACGTTCATTCAGTGTAAAGAATTGGATATCATCGATGATTAAATTTTTATATATCTAGCTGATATTACACAATGGAAAATCATATACATGTACATGTACACTTTGACATAATGCAAATTTTGTTCATATTCATACATACTTAGGAAACCCAAATCAAAATTTATTTACTGATATGTAGGGCAAACACTTTAGCGATACATGTAAACTGAAATAAAACTAAGCGTAGTCAAAAGCCATGAAATTCAAAATATATAGACAAATCCAGGGTGGATCTATGATTTGAAGTTAGAGGGAAGGAAGAGTATAAAGTTGTTTTCCAGGTGCGAAAATTTTAGTAATTTATTTTTATTAATTTTCAAACTTCTTATTTAAAAATACAGCGAGACCTCACCATTAAGACCACCTACCTGACTCAAAGTGGTCTGATTAGTGAGGTGGTCTCTTAGTAAGGTTTTGTACTGATTCAATATTAATCAAGAGACTGGAAATTCATGGTCTTAACTGTGAAGTGGTCTCCTAAGCGAGGTGTTCTTTAGACGTGGTTCCACTGTGTAGAGGTTTTACCGGTAATAATTTTTTATCAAATTCTGGGCTTTTGAGTTAATTTTAATTTACCGACATATAGTAAATCCAAATAACGTGGCAGGATGGAGTCGTATGAACCCTTTCTTGACCCGGATGAGTTTAACTTTAAGGTAATAAAGCATAACATTAAAATTACACTGACTAAAGTAATTGTATCTACCGTACTTGTTGTCATACATAAGAGACTATCCTCTACCAAAAAAAAAAAAAAAATGGTGAGCGTAATGAGCTGAACAATCTGAAGATTGAAATATGGCAAGTAAAACAAGCCGAAAATTTTTAAACATTAATAATTTTCACAACTTTGCACCAGTTAAAGTCAGATTATTTATTTTCTTGCTAGTTGAGGACAGATTATTTATTCTTAATATCTTCAAGGCCAGAATATTTATTTCCAAAATCTGCCAGACCCCCCCCCCCCTCAGAATCAAATGGTCGTCCCCTAATATGATTGTTAGTTTCTCTAGCATACATGTACAAATGTACTTACATTGTATTTTCCGAAAGACAAAGATTGAATGTGTGTGCAGGGTGAGAAAAAAATTTGAAAACCACTTGTTCTAAGATGCCTTCAGCTCATCAAGTTTTTGTACTTCCTATAGGATGAACAATTTTGAAAACCACTCGGTGTAAGATCTATACACATGTACGTACCTTCAGCTCATCCCAACCTTTTTATCTTGTATATGATAAGAAATCATCATTTTGAAAACCACTCGTTCTAAGACTAAGATACATGTAATTTGAATTACAGCTCATCCAAATATTCTTTTATCAATTTCATGGAATCGGTAAAACGCAAAATGAAACGGATATGATTAAATGCAACATGAAGTAAATGAGTGCATTAACATATTAAACAGATATTTTTTTTTCTAATGGGTTGATCCCAAAAACAAGAACACATAGATTTTTTTTTCTGAAGGATTTATCCCAAGGACAAATTTTTGGCATAAAATTTACACATACTGTATTGAAGCTGAATTAACTACAACATGTAGACACATGAATATATCTGAAGCTTAAGGCCTACGATCTACTGCATATCTACTGCATTTAACGGGAATTAACCACTCATTATTTGAATTGGTGTCTCCGACATGGGGCTTATAATCAAAATGGCAAAAAAGGATTTTGAAAGCAATACCTTGTGTTGTACCACAATGAAAAGTTTTAGTCGAGGCTACAAAATAAGACTTTACAGATCCAAAAGAAAATTACTCATCACCAGTAACAAGTACACAAACAACTCATACACAAATGTAAATTTTACTTGTCCAGGTCTAGTGAGCCAGTGAATTTTTCTATCTCTCTATACATGTAAATGTAAATAATTCAGTTTATTCCAGAAGTATCTTGGTCAAAGCCTCAGTGTCTTCTGTAAAGCTGCATTCTTGTAATGATAGTATTTTGTTGACACCCTCAACCAGTGTCTGGTCATGACAAAATGCCAGCAACCGAAATCGTATGTAGTTCCTCAGTTTCTCCTTACAATGGAAGCTGTCTTGAGAAACCACCCCATCAGCCACTGAAATGTGCTCCCTCAAGGCAGGTGGTCTCTCAAAAGAGGTTTTATTGAAAGGATTACATGTACCTACATGTACTTAAACATGTGGTTTTCAGGATGTGGTCTCAGAAGACAGGTTTCACTGTACATGCAGTAAGTTTCTCCAAAGATTGTCAACTCATTGAACCCTGTAGCCATATTTGGACTCATCCATTCCAAAGAATTAATGATAAAGTCCACTGTCAGAATTCAGGAGTGTATAATTTACAATCCAAATTTCAGAGTGATTTTACATTCAATATTAACCTGTTCACCCCTAAATTGTGACAGTATAGCATACTATTTACTGATTTGGATGAGTCTAAAAGTGACCACAGGGGTGGCTTAGTTAAAAACATGACATTTGAACTATTATTCAGATTGAGTTACTGGGTAGGTACATGTACATTGTAGTTAAACATAAAGATGCTTTTATCTCCTTTGTTTTTTTGTGATTTAAATTTATACCGGGTAATATATGTATTTCAAGCAATTTAAGCTGTCACAATGATTATTTTTGTCCCCTGACATATAGTCGAGAATATGATAAAATGTGTGTTCAAGTATATTATCAAACACGTAAAACGTTGTAAAAGATCTTCTTTTTGAAGTTATTTGTTTTATTAGAATTTAAGTTTTCCCATACCTTAAAAAATCCAGCTGTATTTCCGTATGCAATGACCTTTCAGATAAACTCTTTCGTCATATCAAATTTACATCGTAATTCGGTCAGGGGATCTCGGTCCTTTACGTGCTCGGACTATGTTACAGTAGGCCGATTTTTATGTGTTTTATATTTATTTTTTAAAAATACAGGATGTGATTTTTATTGGAAAGTGCATGTACTATGTAAAATATATATGCTTTTCAACAATATTTTAAATACCAGAAGAGAATCAGATGAATATATGAATAAATATATCAGGTCACTAAAAGACATTTTTCCGATCTTTAATGTTACCCTTAATGCCAATGTTGACAAAATCAAAACAATAAAACTGTGAAAAGTATGCATATCTCATGTTTTACAATCGTGCCGCCATGTCCGGTGGAGTTAAGCAGTTCATGATCATATATGTCAAGAATGATACAGCCATGAAGGCGATGGGATGAGTTAAAAATGGGTCGAGATCACCCAATTTATCTGGCACATGGACAATTTCAGAAACGAATGTTTTGAAACGATGAAAAAGACAAACTTTGCCTGATTTAGATATGAAATGATGATGTACGAAAATAAACACAAAGGGTAAAAAGAATAGAATGTATATTAACTGCAAATAGCACATGTTTATTGGTCAATCGGTAATCTTCGTAAAAAATTACCGAAAGTTAATTTGCAATGCTCAAAGTATGACCGACAACAAATAACTGATACTAGGGTTACGTTTGGCAAGATTGTTGCAATTTTACACATGCATTTGTTATTCTAACCACCAGATGATCTCTTTGGAATATATATGAGACAGAATATCACATAAAATGGGCATGTAAAATGTTTCACCTACAACAGCTCATATCACTTTAAATCTAGATCAACAAGTAGGGGTTAATAGACCCTTTTTGGGACAGGGTCCAGTATCCTTCCAACTGAATTTGGGAATTTTACGTTGCAATGGGCCATATCGGGGAAGAAGTACATGTAACTATGGTAATTTTATAATTCAGAAAGACTTGTGACTGATTAAGCCTCTCAGGCTCTCCTATTTAACTGAAGACATGGTTTTCATCTGAACACTTCGCAGTACAGTTCATACAAGTACTAAGTCTCATTTTTATTGTTTAACACCAAATGTGAATGATAGGATTAACATCATTGGGAAATTTTTGCTCAAAATTGGGGAAAAAATAGCAGATTTTGCACTGGGAATTGGGCTTTTTACAGGACCCGCATGTTGATTATATTACATTTTGTATAATTAATAGCTGACAAGACTTGCACATCTGTGCACCACAACTATATATTGCCTGTATTTATCTAAATTCTATACACCATCTCTACTTACAAAGATGATAGTCAATATGATTCAAGCAAATATAGTTAAAAATATCTATTCACTAACTGATCAATATTTAGCTGATATGTTACATGTACCATAATCGGCCGTGTATAATCCGCACTCTTTTCACTCTAAAATTCGTCTTAGGGATGGGGGTGCTGATAATACAGTACAACAGGTTCTTCGGGCATTTTTTTCCATGGGACTATAATAAAAAAAAAAAAAAAAGTGCAGAAGATCTGACGTTGGATGGTAAACTTGCCTTTATTTGGCCAAGTTTTTTCGTAATCACGATGTTTGTCTCAATTTATTTCTCCATTGCTTTCTGTATGTGTTTATTGTCTACGATGATGGTGAATAAATGTTTGATAAATGAATCTTGTCTTCAGTGTGTGCATGTGTGTTTCAGTTTACAAATCGCCTATAAATAGCTCATTGCAAAGTTAGTCAGCGAGTGACACTCAGACTGTCAGATTGCCATTGGTAACCAGGCATGGCTTTAATCATAGAATATCATTGGGAAACAGAATAGTACAGTACCTGTGTGTCCTGTTAACCTTCCTCGTAGAGTTTTATGCTATTATTGAAAATATGAACAATCTCAACTTGAATTATAGTGATTATTTCGCACTTGTAGTTGACAAAGCGAACCGCCATACTGCAACTGTAAATAAGGAAGTTACACGGAACAGCATATGTAGTATCTTGTAGTTTTGTACTTCAAACTCCCATTTTGTAGTTTAACATTTATTTCAATTTTCATAGTATCATATTTTCTTTTATTTAATAAATATTTCTCTATTGCTGTCAAATACCAATCTTAGGATTGATATCTAAAGTTAGTCTGATTTTCGGTCATACAAATGCCCCAGTAATGGCCATGTATAAAACCCAGATGCGGGTTAGGCCTAAAAGCACAAACACCTTTTTCCCTCCGAAATCTGATGCTGAAATGGGGGGTGCGGATAAATGCGGATTATACACGGACAATTATGGCATCAGAAGAAAATTGACAGAAACCTAAATATAAATTTTGATTGCAAACTGAATACTTTTGTCTGAGCTCTGTATAGATTTTACATACACAGAGACATTACATGCATTCATGATTTAATTTCAACAGCCTAACAGGGATTTTCCACACTCTTTTGGAGATGGTGCCTGGGCCTTTTTAATTGGGAATTTTAGCAACAATTTCAAATTTGGAAATCTAAAAATTATATAAAATTATTTGAAAATACAAGAATCTCTTCAAATTCATTGTTAACTGATTTCTGTTAATTGGGAAATTTTGACTGCAAAGTGAAAAAAAATGCATTTCTTTTTTTTTTTTTTGCATTAGGCCTTAATTTGACCCTTTTAGCTATGATAGGGTGAAAAAGTCCCCGTTCAATTAAGTTTTGGTGTCAATACAGTAGTTTATGTAGTAAAATACAAAAAAATAATTTGGGTTCATCACCTTGATCAGTGAAAATCACAATAGTGCAACAGAATGGGGAAATGTACAAATGTACCTATCCGGCAATGCATAGTTTTTTACTCTACAATTCAGTGTAGTCTTCAGGTAAATGACATCTTTCCAAGTGAAGGTTTCTGATCCACTTTGCTGGATAAGATGGAATCACCAAAGATGTTCTGGACAAATGAGTTCTGCAGTCTGACAATTTCTTCATTATAAAAATAAATTACATCCATTTATCAATCGAATATCTTTAAAGATCGCTGATGTATCATTTTCAACGGTCTAACTGGCCACACTCATGATCAAATGCATCAATGCATGTAGATTTCTGATGTGGCGCATGTAATTTTGAATCAGAAAACATGATCGATTAGAGATTGTTTTTTTTTTTATAATTATATTTGGGTTATACATGTCCATACTTTCACTGAACATACATGTATTTAATGATTTTTCAGTTGTGGACAAAATTTGAAATCATTTCATGACATCAAGTCCTGGTAAAAACCATGTCAGTGGTTTGTAGATACAAGCACATGTTTTTACAAAAGATTGATCAATGTGAATACACTGAACACATTACACGGGTTGTGGGGTTCATCAGTATAGTTCATGCACAGACACTTGTTTCTATCAATGTGTCATAATAACATAATTAAATACATTATTCTTAACCCCCCTCCCCACCAAAGGCAGTTACAGCTGCACCTTCTTCGTTGCAGCTGAAACTACACCAAAGGCACTTGTTTCTATCAATGAAGGGTTGATAATTATGTATTACATAGGGGTCCCAATATGTATTTTGAGACTCCAGACACGAGTTGATTCATGACAGTAGGTAAAATTTAAAATAAATCATGACAGGTCCGGTAGATTTTAAAACAAGTTTACGACTCTGCGTTAGACTACCATCGACAAGAAATATATATCCTTCTCCTCCAAGTGTCTACAAATTACTATTAATTGGTTCCTGACAAAAACTTTCTGTTTTATAAATCCGATCAAAATTTTTTTGATGTTTAACTTGATAACACTCACCCATAACACGTCTTCGTACAGGTGCCATTAGAACGTGACCCAGTGTCAACCTCGATTCAGCATTTAAGGGAGAAATCATTATCATAGGTGTACGACAGTCTTTCCTCTAGACTAATGCCAATCGATTTTCTCATTAATCGGCCTGTTGATAAAATGTAACAATAAGACAGGCGTCTTTGATAAACAGATCACGAAATACTTCCAAAATATCTACAATGAACAAAAAGGCCTATATCTAAATAGAATAAATCATACGATAAGCGAGGGTCGATGAACAGTAAGAGTTAATTTCAATTATCATAGTAAATAAAAAAGGGAGACGAAGGGGGCGAAATAATAATGATGTGCCATGCTCTTAAAAATTAATGTGTATTCGACTATTTTCCAAAGTATGAAGGGTAGGAGTAAATTTCAAATAGTAAGTCGAAAAAGGGATGTATTGTATATTTTTAAATGATACAGGCACATGTACAAGTATATCTTTTCAAAGTTCCGGCCGTTATGTATATATTCTACTATTACTGACTTAAAAGTACAACATAACATGTAAAATTATCACTAAAAGGGTGAACAATTTTCCAGTTTTTGTTTATATAGCCCTGACAATGAGAAACTCGAATTGTTAACTGAGAAATCTAGGAAACTACATGTATTTTGAAAAGTAGTTTTAAACCCTTCGGGGGAAATTATGTCGGCTCTGTACAGAACAGATAATCCGTTTATTTTTTCATGGCGCATAATTTATCAAAGCAGTGATACAAAAAGCCTAACATACTTTATATACATCGCTGATCACAGTATCTACTTCTTTTGGGTAAAAAAATAAATTAAAAAAAACATGGAATGTACATGCAATGGCTCATTGGAGGGGGGATGGTTACAGTACGAAGTGCTGCACATCGAATACTTAATTCCCCCTCTTGTTTCCGGATTTCATAATAGAAAATATAATGTACTTTTAAAAACTGAGTGACATAATGCAGTCTAGATATGAAAATATCATATTCTTGAATGTTTGAGGTATCCACGCATCACCAAAAGACTTTAAATTAATGATTGACATCAACTGAATGATATCAATCAGAGATTTGTTTTTAAAAATATTGGCTTATTCTCAACTCTGTAGGCCTATGAATGAAATAAAGTGATAAAGTTTTGAGTGTATTTAATTTAATGAATTTTAATACCAGATTTCATGATTTCAATTATTTTATTTTTAAGCAAAAAATAAAGTTGATTTGTTAGTCTTTGGTTTAATATGGATTTATAGATTTCTAGTTATGGGACTGTAAGCGGATAGATAGCTAGACCTGCGATAAAGGGGGAAAAGCCCGCTGTAATTTAGGGGGAAATTCTATACTGGGACGCCTTTTCCTAGGGGGATGTTGGGTCCGGAGTGATTATTCTTAAGGGGAAATTCTATGCTGGGCCCATTTTCCGGGGGAGAGTAGTCATGATGCATATAGTAATTTCTAACAAAAGAAAAAAAAATACACATATGTCATAGGACACTTCACTCAGAATAAACCAGAACTCACCATTTTGCGTTTAGTAAAAAAAAAAAAAAAAAAAAAAAAAAGCTGGAAAACGCTCAAAATAATTTACGCCCCTCTTGGAAATTCCGAGATCCGCCTCTGAATATTTGAAAGGAAATACATGTAATGTATTTAGTTTAAACATATTTTATTCAATTTAGAATTTTTTATATAACTACATAAATTGACAGTACATAAAGGAATTAGGGATTTGAAAAGAAGCGTAACGCTTATGTAAATTCATCTCCCTAGATACAAACTATTTCGTCGGAGATATATTAAGTATTTGGCCGGTAGACTATACATATATAAATTGATGTTTGGATATACAGCAGAAAATAACGAAAAACTAAAGTAATACAATGATTAATACAATGAGAGTTGCGTAATATCATTTGAAATTGAAGCTACTGATAAAATAATAAATAAATTGATGATGGGTATCCATATAAATGTATATGATAAATATGATGATGATGATGGGTAGCGGATGCTTAATTTTTATACCAAAATTAATGTAAAAACAGGAATATAACATACAAGTTATATTCTCTAGATGATAGTGCAGTTTCTAGTACGTAGAAAAACCAGCATTTTCACTATAATATAATTCAGTAATATTCGTCCGTGAATGCATTGCACATAAGGAATGTTTTTAAATTCAAGTAAAGCGTTTTGTACACAATAAATTTCTGTACATCTGTAAATATATTTTCATTAAAGTCGTTGTTTTTATCTGGATTACCATATCGTAAAATCTTGATTGTAAATGGGAAGTTTAGTGCATTTCTTAATTCAATTCAGTGGACAAGAGAGATGTTTCGATTTCTCCACAGGCGCAGTATCGGGATTCTTCAATATTTTTCAGATAAAGATGGTGATTTAAAGAACTACATGACATGCGAAGCCGTGCATGTAATATTTGTCCTTTTCTGGTCCCTACGTTATAGTAGAGTGGAGGCTTATCAATATTGTAAAAATTAGAAATGTTATTTTTTAAACGAACTTAATGAAATAGATTTTCTAATTTCGGGAGGGAGATTATTCCATAGAGTTGTTGTTGAGGGGATGATGCTATGTAAATGTTGAGATGTTCTGCAATGGTGGACTACAAAGTTGTCAGCGTGTCTCGTTGGGTAAGAGTGTTGCTGTTCATATTGGAGAGGTAATAATTCTCGCATGTAATCCGGAGTTAATAAGTTTACAATTTTATAATATTGAATAAGTTTGTGTTTTTCCCTACGTGTACATAGTTTTTCCCACCCACATTCTCTATAAAGAGCTTCAAGACCAACTAATTTTGTAGCACCTGTAACAATTCTGGCAGCTTCTATATTAATTTTTTCCAACTGATCTTCACAATATTCCGGACAGTTACCAAGTAGTATATCACCATATTCCAATATGGGACGTATAAACGTGAAATACATACAATGTAGTGTTTGGCGATCAAGGTCAAATTTTAATTTTCGAAGAAGATTTAGTTTTATATTTGCCTTTTCTATGATATAATTTATGTGATCCCTCCAATGGCATTTATCGTTAAAAATTATCCCTAATTGTTTGTGTTTGGATACTTCTGCTACTGTTGTGTTATTATAGAAGAGTGTAGGGTGAATATTTGTGTTACATTTT
Source organism: Atrina japonica (assembly GCA_030159075.1). Lineage (NCBI taxonomy): Eukaryota > Metazoa > Mollusca > Bivalvia > Pterioida > Pinnidae > Atrina > Atrina japonica. Next base: position 1,748,153 of record BROG01000047.1, on the reverse strand, counting down.
CTAGACATCAGTAAGCATGTGCTGTATTTAAAGTGATGGGTGAAGCTCCCGACTAAAATCTGTTCATCTCGTTTTGTTTTGTTAAGTTATATTTTCATTTTCACACAGCATACTCCAGTACGCCAGAAAACTCACAAAAACTCGTGCATATTAGGATCTTTAACACATTATAAGTTTCAAAAAAATACTTTAATTTAGAAAAAAAGTTACGAGAATAAGTCATATACTATGGCGTTAAAAGGGTAATTGTTTTGTTTGTTTGTTTTTCTTTAATTAGACAGTTTTCAAGGTTCCAGTCCTCCGATCCTTTTCTGATAGACTTTTGCATATGACCCTGTTTTTATGGTGATTGGACATTGCCATTTCACAATTCCTGGATCCGTCTATGTTGTACAATCGGATGTGAATTTTTTTTATCAATATAGGATTGACCACTTTCCAGCGAATGTTAATTTTTTTTGTTTTATTCTGATAACCATTATTTTTAGTTTGCACTGTGAAAATGAGTGTTTGTAATTAATATAAATCAATCATTTATGTGTCTTTTTATCAGAGGAATTACTCTTTGAACAGGCACTTTATCGGACATACACATATATCTAAGAAAAAAAAATTAACTGCGTGAAAATAACGAATTATGATTTACATATAATATACAAAATGTATTAGATAGACTAAGTTTATTTGTGAATGACAGCTGTTCAATAATAAACACAACTTAAAAATTAGTCAACTACCGAATACATAATGTCATAACGTAAACGCAGACGATTGTCGACTACTTTCCACAAATCAAATATTGTAAGTTATTCATACAAACTACGACTTTTTCAGTGCTTTTTTCCTGTGATTTATTTCTTGTGACTTTTTTGTTCTGTGGCATCTTTTTTTCTGTGACGTTTTCCCTACGTTTATTCTTCCCCAGAGAAGCCCCCACACTCCATCCGCAATAACTTGACAGTGCATGGTATACATTGTGTTGTTATTGCACATAAAAAGTTTATAATCGGTAGCCCCCTTCCCGTATGAATTCCGTTCCGACAGGCATGAACACTTATCGAGCAGAATTTCTGGATGTACTCAGTTTATCAAAATTATTGCTAATTTGAAGAAAACTTCATGAATATTAAAAAATTGTTTGAGAACTGTAATCAACATGTTTATTCATGCTCAACAGGAACATCATAAATATAACTCAAAAAATTATATATGATTAGATGAATGGTGAAAAATAATATGTTTCCTAATTACATGGACACAAAAGTTTTACAAACTATCATATAGTCAAAATATTAAGATAGTTGAAAACCTATGTTTTGAGTAAATTTGGTGACTCTGGATCCAGACATTGGCTCCAGAAATTGTACAACCCCCAAAAAAGATAATTGCAGCGAATACAACACCGTTTTTATCAAGTGGTTAAGGATTGTGTATCCCTTACACAATACGAAATACTCGACCCCCATTGATATAAACATTGATAATTAATCTCTCTCTCTCTCTCTCTCTCTCTCTCTCTCTCTCTCTCTCTCTCTCTCTCTCTCTCTCTCTCTCTCTCTCATATCACTTGCGCCACGTGCATTTCCAATCAAGTGATCATACATGGAGATACATGGGATCTAGATGCGTCACTAAGAAACATATTGTGTAAGATAAGATGAAAAATTGACGTCAAACTCAAGATTAAACGTATCAAATGTCACGCTCTCATTGATTTCCGTGTTTTTACCGACCATAATACATTGTTAGGGAGCTCAAGCTTTTCCAGCATTATGGCTTACACGTTTTTGTAGACATTTCACATTTTTAATCGTTACATTCTGTCGTGAATTTTGTTGGCTTACTGAAGGATTCTTCTAATATTCGCTTAGTATTGATTTGTATCAAACGGCAGTTTTTTAATTTCTTCCAAAATAATTTAACAAAATATCCGAATAACATCAAATTATCCAAGAAGGATAACTCGAAAAACTTTGTTGCAAAGAACGACAACTCATATTAAGCGGATATTGCACAACCCCATGGTTATTAATGATATATAGAGATTTAAACCGTTCACAATTGTGCTGGCTTTGTCAAGTGGTTACTTCGTATGTGAACCTTTTGGATTACGTATTTACTTACCTTAGTGCTCCGAATTTCCGTATCGCCATCGCGTTACAAAAGGGAATTTTAGGGCATAACTACTGACGCCATCCAGCCACTTTTTATCTTATTAAAAACTTTCAACTATCCTAATTCTGTCGATAATTTCATTTTTTAAAAATCTCTCACTTTCATTGAAACTTAGTGAGTATAGTATAATAGTATGTTTTTGCCTGTATATATATTTTTTTGTTATTGTACACCAAAATAAAAGGAGTAAAAGTGGAAGAAAAACGATATATATATATATATATATATATATATATATATATATATATATATATATATATATATATATATATATATATATATATATATATATATATATATATATATTGGTCAGTGTCACATATTTTTGACCAAAATTCTATAGAATCCAAAATCCAAAATCATTTTGAATTCAGTTTGAGATTTTGGAATTTTAGATTTTTGATGTTTTAAATTTCTAAAAAGTTAAACATGTTACAACATCCGAGTGCATGATTGCTACCCCGACCGGCGACTAAAAATATACATATGACTTCTAAATCGTACTAGCCTCATCTAAAATTCCAAAAAATCTAAAGTCTCAAAAACTCAAATCTATGTTGGATATTTGATATTTTAGGTTTCTAGTAAACATTCTTAAAATCCAAAATACATTTGAATTATTTGATATTGACATTTAAAAATAGCTTAGGGCCTTAGATTTAAATGCACATTGGACAGGCTTCGATAGAAAGTGTTCTTAGGCGACGCACGTGATCACCGACACGTCAATCATTCAGCGTTATGGGTTACAGAGCACAACATGCACAACTGCAAGGTAATCTTTAAGTATGTCGATCTCACAATGCCTTGCTTACTAATTCCATGTAAAGTGTATGTAAGAGTGCATTACGGCAAGATTACAGATAGTGCCGTTCGGTGTAGTGTAGTTGTAAGTTGAACGATAAAATATTAAGTTTGATAATTTTCAAGTGTGGTCTGAAATTGATAAATATACAAACAATTTTTTGATATAGACATTAACCTTTAGAATATATAGCTCCGGCATCAATTACACATTATTTTACACTGTCGCCATCTATGGCTAAAGTATATACATGTGTATTGAAATTATTAGGGAGAGGACTTTCTATAATGATAATTTGGATTAACTTTTTTGCCCGATCCCTTTTCATGATTTATTGGAACAAGATAGTGTTTAAAGTTAAACCTTTATCAATCAATCAATTAGTCAATCAATCAATTTATATATATATCTTCTTTCAGTACAATGGACTCCTTGGAGCAGCAGTCATATGTGAATGTAATGTATCATATAGGACTTACACATTTCGTTTAATATATAGAAATGCTATTAAACTAAAAGGAATGCGAGGAATCTGAATTACCTAGCGTTTAGTTTTTACGTTTAAATACTTACAATGATTCTTTCTCACCCGCATACTGTATTTACACGTGTCAAATGATTTTGTATGCTACGAACATTCTATATAAAGAGGTAAAATTAAAAAACGAAAATATGTTGTCACAGTACGCACCGGTGACACGACGTCGGAAATTTCAAGGCCAATAAAATGTACTTAAAGTGCACCCCAAACGCTTTATACAATTTTACATTTATGCATCATAAACTAATAATTTTTGAAAAGTTGTATATATCGTTTAGGGTTCACTTTAATTTTGCCAGCATTATCTTTTACTACCAGGGATAAAAAATAATAAATAGTTAGTGTTGTCAGAATTGAAACATTTTTACTACCAGGAGTAGCATCAGTTTTAATCAGAATTTGACAATTGACTTAACTGTTTTGGGCAATTGGATTTTAATAGATTAAAATTAATGTTGGAATTTATTGGTAATTAGGAAAAAAACCCTCCAGAAATATATAAATTAGTCTGAGTACAATACTAAAATTTTGAGTACCAAACTCAAAGTTTTTCGTTTTTTTATGGGGAAATCATAAATTTGACCCAATTCTTATATTATGAGGATAAGAATAAGCGTGGTAGTTGAATTTTGGGATTGAGTAAATTTGGTGGCTTTGTGCATCGTCATATGAACCAAGAAGGATAACTCGTGGAACTATGTTGCAAAGAACGACAACTCTTATTTAGCAGCTATTGCACAACCCCATGGTTATTAATGATATATACAGATTTAAACTCCCGATTATTGTGCTGGCTTAGTCAAGTGGTTACTTCGATTCATTTGAATTGCATATTTATACTTACTTTGTGTCCGAGTTGCCCAGAAGAATTCAGAAGAAGCGGCAATGTGTCGCCAACGCGATGGAATGGGGAATTTGGGGGGATATTTATAACCACTGACGCCATCCAGCCAATCTTTTGTCTGAATTTCCAACTTTCGACGTTCAAAGTGTCCCTTATTTCATGCTATGATTTTGTTATCAAATTACATGTTGTACGTTTTAGTCTGAACTTATTGTACTAAACACATAACATTAAGATGTTGTTTATTAAAATAAAAATGGCAAATAAAAAAGCACATACGTTTGCTTTGTAGTTAGACCAGCGATATATAAAGCTAATAGCTATTAGCTTTATATATCGCTGGTTAGACATAGTAGCGTAGGAAGCAAATCAAAAGTGGGGTGGGGGATTATTTTTTTGAAAGTGGTTTTCCTAGGAAAAAAATGTCATTTGCCTATTGATTATGCAATTAATACATACAACAGTGGTGGATAAAAAAAAAAATTTAAAGGTAGGTGTTTTTAGACTGGTGACATAAAATTCTACCTAATTGTGATGCAATGCAAACATCATCAATAGCAGACTGAGGAAACGTAAATTTATTCGCCGAGCGGATCGAGGCGCGAAATTATTTGGGAAATTTGTTTTTAATTCGGTGACAAATTTTGTGAAATTTGTTTTTAATTTGGTGACATAAAATTATACCTATTTGTGATACAATGCATATATCATCAAAAGCAGACTGAGGATTCAAAGTTGGAGTAGGTGTAAATTTAAAATTCATTCGCCGAGCGGAGCGAGGCGCAATAAAGCTTGGGAAATTTGTTTTTAATTTTCCGACTTTTTATAGAGAGTTAAGGGTTTCAAAAACTATTTTATCAACTTTAGGAACACGGTCTCCCTGGTTACTTCACATAATTTTAATCGTTGGATAAATTTTCAGGCAATATTCATCAGGGGTCGTGTTTTATGTATCTAATAAAACCAATATTTTTTTTTTACATTTGGGAGCCTGTACAAGCGAGAGAACCCGGTTACAATGTACCCAGGAAGAGATCACCAGCCTTCCGCAAGTAAACTGGGAAACTTTCTCACAAAAATAGGCTTAGGATCCAGCGGGCTCGACCTTGCGCTGACAGGAGGTGAGAGACATGTTCATGTTTTACAGCACGATGCTCTGACAACTCAGCCCCTATATGCTGAGAAAACCGTCAAACGAATTCAAAATATCTTTACCGATATGTAGGGCAAACACAACACATTGTACAAAGTCAGTAGTCCAAGTCCATGAAACCGAAGATATACAGACAAAGCCTGGTAGGATCCAGGGACCTATTTTACGAAAGGTCCTAAGTCCTAAATCCTAACTTTTAGTCCTAACTACCATGGCAACACATCGCTGATTGGTGAGCCCCATGACAATTAGGACTAATACTTAGGAATTAGGACTTAGTGCCTTTCGTAAAACGGGCTCCAGGATTTCGAGTTAGAGGAAAGAAAGAGAGGCGCGGAAATTTTGGTACGCCTAATTTAAAAGCTCCGGGAAGCTTTTTTCTGGATTCCAGACGTGATTTTAATATAAAATAAAATTTGTATGTGAAAAGGGGGGGCAGGCTCTGACTCATACGGAGACGTCACAAATGCCGATGAAGGGCTTCAAATTTTGGCCTATGGCACAGTTTACGGTTACTGAGCAGTGAGGGTTCTTGAACGTGCCGACACCTACTGTGGCACAGGACCTCGGATTTTACTGTCTCATCAGAAGGACAGAAATCCAACCTGCCGCTCACTGGACTCGATCTCACGACCTCACGATCAAGAGTCGAACGCGCTACCGACTGAGCTAGGCCGGCTCTCAATACAGATAACTGGCAATCAAAATAAAAAGTATGTAAAGAATTCGACCTTACCAGAGTTATTTGTCTATGTATATGAAGAAGCTACAAAAATAAAAAACTTGACAAAATTCTGCTCCCCTCTCATTTTCGCCATTTTCCCTGAAGATGAGAGGGCGAATATTAAAAGAAAGTGAACATTTCAAGCTGAGTTATTGAATCACGGGCATGTATGTCATTCATGAGGCTATGGCGAATTAAAGAGGGTGAATATGTTTCTTTAACACCCGTATACTGTATTTAAACCAATCACAGGCTTTTGTATTCCACATCATGCTCAATGTACAATCATTTTGACACTGATAACTCCAGTTAAATTCCAAAGTTTTCCAAAGCTACGAAAGTCAACTTTTTAACATAGTTACTCTTAGACGGATTTCGGCCTTGTATGATACCACTTTCTCTTTAGAAAATACATATATATTTTAAATTAGAGTCTAAATTAGAGTCTAAAATTAAAGTCTAATTGACAGAAACGAAGGAGTTACAGCCCGAGTTGTTCTGTGTCTTTGACTATTGATGCATGACAGTGACCATTCAACAAGGAGGGGGTACTCATTCCGCAATGACTCATAATGCAATCTCTGAATTTTCAGAGATCCATGTGTATTTTTTATTATTTGTTGATGTATGAATTATTGTTGACAACTTGATATCTATGAATTAACCCCGATTCGGACCATATAACCAAATTTGAATACTTCCATTTAAAAAAATAGTATATTTCACTGTTTGAATTCAGGGGTGCATGATGTAGAATCCAAATACTTCTATAAGTTGACGTGCATTATAAACTTGCTCACCCCTGAGTTATGACAGTAAACCGTGCTATTTACTGATTCAGGCAAATCTAAATATTACCATAGGGTTGATGACTAAAACAATTTTAGGAACCAATTATAAAACATACTTAAGCTGAGTTAAGGATTCTTATGATTGTGAACGAGTACATTCGAGGTACATTCTGATAAATACTGTCAATCTTCTAATAGGTAATTACACATTCCCAACTATCTACACAGTCAACACATTTCCAAAACGTATTTCCAAAGAAACAGTCTCGACGAACGAATGATAAATATTCATATTTGAGGAGATTAAAACAGCTATTTACCAGCTTACGTCAACTGATAAGATATAAGATCACAAATGGTTTCCTCTTCGCATCACAATTTCTGCACCGGTGTTGTAAAGCGTTAGTTGTATGTTCTTGTAATAGACAGAAATAGCGGCACACAACCGTAGTATACTAACTGTAGGACGAGAAGACGGGATGCCATACATATGTAAGAGGTTGATATAGAATGCACCAGGTAAATATACAAATATTTCCATTGCATTGTGTTTTTGTATTTTGAACGTTACTAGTATGTTATGATACAATGTATTAATGCATGAGTACATTGGAATGATAAGATTGCTATCTATGGGAATTTATCTTAATCTGTTTGGAATACAAAGTTGGCATTTTATGGATCATAAGAAAACCGCAATTATTATGTAGATAGACTTTGTTTGTCATTTAAATTGTAGAGTTACGATGCAGCGTGTTTCATTCTGAAATGATATATATATATATATATATATATATATATATATATATATATATATATATATATATATATATATATATATATATATATATATATATATATATATATATATATATATAATTGTATATATAAGATTTCAAAGTAAAAAAAAAAGATAGAATGAATTTAAGTCTTTCTTAGTGTTATTCCAAACTTTGTATATATTGGCTTAACAATCACGCATGGTTAATTTGACAGAAATCTTGTTATTGGTTCATGATAACAATGTTTTTTAAGATGTTCCAATTTTTGGTCTTTTAGGCTCCCTTTGAATTCCAATGGATTCTTACCATTTTCCATAGTTAAGATTATGCAAATGCAAATGGAGATATTTGCTGGCAAAATTGGTTAAATTTGGTCGGTTCGTTCATGAAAAGAAGTAGAAAATATCTTAATGTTGATGGAAAACGTACATTCTCTGTTTACTTAGATGCCTGCGACCTTGACCTCTGTTCCAATGACCTTGAATCTTTATCACAATGATCCTTAGATAATGCCCAACAACATTTAAAATAATATATCTGTATATGGGACGTCAATGAGTTTTGATTTTGTATTTCAATTGCACAAAACTGCCCTTTCATTTGAAGCTCGTTCTATATATTGACTTATCATCCATAACAAATGTGAAAGAAATCTGATTATTGGTTCAGTTTATGAGAAGAAAAAATTTAAAGATGTATAAATTTTTTTGTCCTCTTGGAGTCTCTATTGACATGCAATTCGCAAAGTGTATGCGGTTTCATATGGGAATATTTCCTGCCCGATTGATTTGTTTGATTGGAATTGGCCTATTGGTTCAAGTGAAGGCGTCGAAAATGTCTACAAGTTAGCAATATAAATCCGACAAATGACTGATAAAAGATGATCGCAATAGTGCACTTAAAGAAAAATTTTGTCGATATACACAACAGATAGTCATTTTGGTCCTCAACGTTTCTAAAGTTGACAAGTGTCTTAAAATATTGTTATCCCAAACCAAATGAGCCGAAGACTCAGGTGAGCTTTTTCTGATAAGTGAAGCATTATGGCCGATTATCCTCTTGGTTTTACCATCTCATAATCAGAAGTATATATCTTTCTGCATGTTGTAAAGTACGGATGGATAAATTTTCTCTTCTTCTATACACACCAAATGATACACATGAGCTTTTAAGTATAATGAACTATTTCATTTAAGTTTGAATGTACATAAAATATTTTATGGGGAACATTTACTCACACAAGACTGCAAAGTAGATACAGATGCTGGTTTGTAGTTTGAGTATTAAAATTTACCAATACACCATGGAAAGTGTTTAATGAAATTCCGTATGGTGAGGCAAGAGAGGTTCCGAATATTCATATTCTGGATCTATATGAAAATATTCGTAATTAAGTTCTCGAATGAAATATAATCGGTAAGGAAATATTCTTGTGTCTTAATCATTAGCAATACAATACAAATGACATCTGACAAATTAGGCGTACACAGTATTAGTATACAACTCGACCCAATAAAAATAAACCCTCTGTTGTGTTGATTACCGAGTAATGTAAGTGTGTTCAGTTTGACAGGAACATGCAAGGTCATGCAGAGTTCGTACGAGATAGTTAACACGATGATTATATGTTGTCAAGAAATAGATTTCATTCTGGAAGGTACAAAAAAGGTAATGACTTTCTGAGCTTTCTTCTATAGCACTGTTTCATCATCATCATCATCATCATCATCATCATCATCATCATCATCATCGTTCTCGTCCCTTTTCTTCGACGTCCTCGTCGCCAACAACATCATCATTGTTAGGACTATTTTCTTAATCATATCGTCGTCGCCACTACCATCATTATTATTATGATAATTATCATCATCATCATCGTCGACATCGTTATCATCATCATCATCATCATCATCATCACGATCATCATCATCATCATCATCATCATCATCATCATTATCATCATTCTATCGCTATAACACTAATGTTTATCTTTTTATTCATACACATTAATGTATTGTCGTTTCCGATATCCTATTAGTATTCTTTTAACACGTCGACACGGATTAAAGCAATGTACATTACGCGGTAATATATCACATACAACATGTAATTGGTTCAGTTTACTGCGTCAAGTTTGTAAGTATATAAACGGTTTAACATGTAATTCTCATAAATATTTGCTAATGTTTGCAGACCTGTCAACTTAAGCATAAAAGGTAAAGTACACCAGGGAAAAAAAAGAAAAACACGGGAAAATACAGTTTAACTTGTAACAGAACTGTTTTGTCTGTATGCCATACAAGGTAAGTGAATTTCCGCCTTAAATGTGTGTATTTCGCCTTATACTGGATAAACGAGAGTAATCATTAAACTATAGTCATGTTCTAATGCATTCAGCATTTAATATTACTATTCTCTGCATGAAAGACCACGAATGTAATTTCTTACCAGATTGTTTAATACTTTACTTAGTATATTCGCTAACGCTGTTATTTCATAATGTATTCATGTAATTAATATTGTTTTCTTAAACGTAATTAACTTTAACAGGATATAATAACAAAAGACCTGATGTAAGCAACTGTAACACAGCACACAGCTGTACTTTTATTATATTACCTTTTTATTTCAAATCCGATTAATATCTTAATGCGGTCAAAATTAAATATGTTAGATTTTTACTCTCACACCGGTTTCGTTTTAAATGATTAAGAGAGATATCTCTAGTAATTAATCTTACTTCCGTCAGCCTAGACTCTATGTTAGATATGTTTTACGGCACGGCAAATGTTGGCCTTCAATTAATTTAACCAATAGTTATCACTGTGAAAATCGATCATCTGTCCAAGATATTTATTGGCGCTTATAAATATTTAATGAAAATCGAATTTCCGCATCGTGTGACAACCAGCGTGTGCACCAGGAAGGTCTGTTCCCGCCTGTGTAAGTGTTAATTTAACACTGAGCTCTCGTTATCGTCGGAAGTTCCGTAAATACCATTTACACACAAAGTGTAATGTTCACTGTTGAACACTTCCTACAGAGGTGAACGAGAAGTCATGTATAGACGAATATGTATAGTGAAATGTTTATAACTTGCCATAATATTGGATAGAGTTTCTAATAATTAATGCAGTAAATAGATCATGAGAATTGTTGATCAATTTGCTGTTATTATTGTATGCTATAATACACAACGTTGACAAAATATTGACAGTTGGATTAAGCATATTTGTGTTGGCTATTAGTCAGTCAAGGTTATATAAACATATTTAATGTCACACTAGGAATCTGATCTGTCGTTGTAGTTGACCACACGGTACGGACATGGATTACACAGCGTACATTCCTCTTCTGGAATTATCTTTGTCTGAAACAGTGTCACAAAAAGCACAGCTACAGGAGAACATTCTTGCAGCAGTTTCGGACATACAAAAGCGTGTAGTATCCCTCCACGAAGCTTTGGATAGAGTTTGCTCCAATTTAAAACGAGACGTACATAAAATACAAAGCAATGAGTTGAAACGACTGGAACAACACGAGTATGATCTCAGGCATTTATTGAAAAAACTCCAAAATTATGGTAACAAACATTTCATCATTGGAGAGGATAATGCATTGACTGATGAGGAGAATAACGATAGCAGTGATGACGAAGAAGAGGAGAAAAGCAAGATTGAGGAACAACCAGAAGATATGTTAAATAGTAAACACCAAAGTAATTTAATGTCAGAAAACGTGCTTCCTTGTATAAGAAGACTAGTGGAATTTGAACATATTTGTGTTCAGTTCAAAGCAAAGAGTGATCTCACTGATGACATGTTAACTGACGTCTTCGGATCTGTAGACGACTACAAACTAACCATGCCTAGCTCAGTCCTAAAATGTAGGAGAAGAACGTTTCCGGAACTTTTCTTGAAACAAATGGGCGAATTCAAATGCAAACACGAAACAGGAAATATTCATGCCATTGCTCCAATTTCTGAAACAGAGGCGTGGATATGTTGTGGATGGGGTAGTAATTCTATACACCTTTACAATGCTGTGTCAAAGGAAAGAAAAGTTTCATTGAAACTAGAGATACAGCCAGATCATATGGTTTTTACTAGAAGTGGCGATGTACTAATTTCGTGTTACAATGGAATGAGTATACACCGCCTAGATGAACATCTAAAATTGTCACAATTTGCGTCCCTGTCTTTTATTCCAAGGGGGATGTCTGTAACAGAATCGAACGAGGTATACGTCTGTGGAGTGGCGAGAACTGGTCAGTCAACTAATTCAGAAGGAGGCGATATGCGGCGCCACCTCATTGCTAAATTCTCAGCAACTGGAGAAATACTATCCGAAATAACGATATCACCACATGACCCTCACAGGATGTCCATAACAGCAGACAATAACTTTTGTATTTCGGACTATGGACGAAATAAGAAAAGACAGGTTGTAATATTGGATGGAAATGGCAAAGCTATGTCTGTGTATAAAGGTGTCTGTGCAAATTTGGAACTAGAGAAACCTTTTTATCCTCTGGGGACAATTTGTGATCAATACGGACACATAATTATAGCGGACTGGAACAACGACTGTGTTCATCTTCTAAACAAGGATGGAAGATTAATTAGATTTCTTTTAGGGGAAATTCACGTAGAATGCCCAAGTGCTTTGGCTATTGACAGAGACGGACAACTCTGGGTCGGTAATGCTATAGGAATTGTTAAAGTATTTCAATACATCAGATAATATTTTTTACTTGCTTCTTACTTGAAAATGTTTACACAAACGGGAAATTAACAACCAACTGCCCAAATTTAAGTTATAACATCCCTTTTTCGCCTGTATGTGGTGTTTACATCTCGATGATATGACCGTGTCCAACATATGAACATTTCATACACAGAGGCAAACTACTTACTGATAAACTGTCACAATGATATCAGGGATCGCTTTTAAAGATTTCGCAACTTTTACGGTCTGTCGAATGATCTTGTTTGAAGTCACTATATTCCACTAAAGGCTGATTTACCTGTTCGACAGTGGTTGTTTAATCGCCTATAGCGATTGTGACGAGGATTTATATTTCATTTGAATACAGACATGTGACGGATGTGACCGGTCAACAAGGAACGGTTACTCCTCCAAGACACCATATCAGAGGTCTCTGTTGTTCACCAATGTTCATCAGATTTGTGTAATGTCTCCTAGACCACCATCTAATGATTCATACTTTGGTATCTGCCATTTTTATTACTTTACTTTCTGTGCCATATTTTGTAAAACTATTTTTGGCAATATCTTTAAACTAAGCTAACAGCAATGTGTCAAATAAAGAATATACATGTTGTATCATATCATTGTTTTAAGATGGACTCTAGGTCTTTCATTGTCTATCAGTTATTATATAATTTAGTTGACATGTTCTCTTATGTTGTATCAATAACGTTAAAAGTTGGGACCAGTGTCATATAGAAAACCTTCCGCATAGAGAATCTTCCCCCGAAAAGTTTTATACAGAACCCCCCCCAGAAAATTTTGTACATAAAAAATCTTTTCCCCGGAAGAAATACTATATAGAAAACGTTTCCCCATCGGGGAAAGCTTTTCTATATAGAGAATTTTCTGGGGGGATGTTCATCAGGGGGAAGGTTTTCTGTATGACACTGGTATAAAGGATTAATGAACTAAAATAAGTGATATATTTGTGAAATTCCTGTATAACTGATGAGGCTCTGCTTAACATATTTTCTATGGCGTTTGATTTTCAGTCTTTAACATTTTGTTTTACAACTTTACCATTTTTTGTATATCTTCACAGCATTTTGTTTACAGCCTACAAGATTCTATTTACAAATTTGCAACATTTTGTTTTACAACTTAAAACATCTCGTTTTTCAACTTAACAAGAATTTATAACATTTTGTTTTACAACTTTACATATTGATTACTAGTATCAACTTAACAACATTTTGATTTACATTTTTGTAATATTTTGTTTTACAACTGTACAATATTTTTAATTCACTATTGTACAAATTTTGTTTTACAACTCAAGGGTTGATGAGTTGATTCGTTTGTTTACATATCGTTTTACGCTTCGTTAATAAATCTTCACTAATATAACCACATTACAAGCTGTTGATGAAATTCCACATAATACAGCCTGTATTAAGGACTCACTTGAATCGCAATAAGATCCGAGGACTCCCTGCCATTGAAGGGAACGCTCACACAATTCATGAACCACAAATGACATCTCTCTCTCTCTCTCTCTCTCTCTCTCTCTCTCTCTCTCTCTCTCTCTCTCTCTCTCTCTCTCTCTCTCTCTCTCTCTCTCTCATTCATATTATTCTCCGCCGCAAATGTTTGTGTGAAAATTCAAAAGTACACAATTAACCTAAAGGTATTATACATTCATTTTTAAGAGCAATACATCATTCACAGCATCGTGAATATAAATTTTATGCAGAGAATGTGTTGTATGAAAAATTCATAAGCGAGACATTAATCATGTATTCTCTAAAATTCTGCATAGAGTACACATAAAAACAAGTACCAAAAGTGTTTTGCATGAAATAAGACTAGATAGAACTCTACAAAATAAGTTAAAAATGTATATGCAAAACCTACTATCAAAACCTCTTTTAATTTAATTAGAAGGTTTTTTTTATCCATTTACTTTCCTCCGACAAATGCATTTTCTCCTCAATGAATACCAAACATTGCCAAAAATTAAAAATGGTCAGGTTAAAAGTAATACCAAATATTAATGGGTTTTGTAGATACAGAGTAGTAGAGAAGAGATCCCATATTAAATATTATAAACATATTACCAAACGTATATATTTATAATTAAAAAGATAAAAACAAATGCACAAGACGATCAATTTCAATAAGGCTGGTTATTTTAGCGTTTGATGAGTTTAGAGTTTTGTTCAACGGTGCTTTTCATATGAAATATCATTTTATATATTGTCAAAAATCAATGTTTGTAGATGTTTTTGTATATACATGTGCATATAAAGGTAAGAAATCTCCTATTACATTCTGTAGTAATTTAGGAATATTTAAGTCTTTAAACCCAAATTTTGATAAAACCCCCATAAATAGGTCGATTGCTAAGTGACATGTATCATATTTTGTCAGGTTATGGGCACGTATATTATATATGGAGATTTCAGCGAACGATTTACATGTTTTGTAGTTATGAATGAGATCATCCATAAAGTGATTGTAAATGGTTTAATCTACATTACATATTTTTAAACATTTTGAATTTTCTGAACTTTATTATTTTTCTATGGATATTTTTTGTGTGTGTCAACCTCCAGATATAAGATTTTCAAAATGTATGTCTCAAATGAAATTAGTATTTGTACTATCCGCCGGTTTTATATACTTGAAACTGTTCATATTACTTCGTTTGGAATTACCTAATTAACAGAAACGATCGTCTTGAGCATTATAACTTTGGTATTATGTTTATAATATTATGAAAGAGTGTTAAATTAAGAACAGAAATGTAAATAATCGTACATGCATGTGTAGAAATTTCTTATCCGACTAGTTGAAAACGGTCCATTAGATCTAATCCTCAAGAAAGATACATGTGAACTATTCATTTTCATTAGATATCTTGCTACGCCAAGGAATGTTGATGTACCTCATTTTAACTGTTTCATCAATCGTCATTAGGATGTTTTCAGATATAAAACTACACGTGACGTATAAATCTGTATCTCCTTGATGACTTTAAGAAGAACATAACTTCAGGTATTCGGAGTTGACAAATGACATTATGAAGGCAGTACTTAGTTGCGCTATATACAAAGTATCATATATTCTATCAAAACTGTAAGTACGTGTACTGTTTACATATATACATCAGAGTTCTGTTAACAATATTGATATTGACTGTTATGATAGGCGACAATATAGAAAATTACTGTTAGCACAGTTAACAGGTGCGCTTTTGGTGCGCATTACACATAAATATTTACACGTGTGTTGTTTGCACAGCTGACAAGTGTGCCTTGGTATACGTTTACAGATGCGTTGTCAAATTAGCAAAGGTGTATTGTCCAATTCACATACGATGGAGGGGCGGAGTAACCTTTTGATTATCATATGGATGATTCTACTCACGTTTTATTCCTCATTGGATAGTTTCTTATGGATGATGACCAGTAGGAACGTTAACTCTAGTCAATGTAATTTTAATGTTATGCTTTATTACCTAAAATTTAAATGCGTCCAGGTCAAGAAAGGATTCAAAAGACACCACGCCAAGTTATACGGATTTTTCTATTACTCCTACAAGTGATGAAGCGTTATTCCTCCATTACTTTGATTTAAACTTGCCTATGGAATAACCATGTAAGTGGCTGGTCGCTCTGTTGTCTTCTCGTGGACACCTGGTCTTACGTCTCGATATCTCAGAGGCTCTTGTTTGTCCATGTTTATTGCAATTCATAAACTGTCTTCTATATCTTCTGACGGAGAGCACTTTGGTATGATATAATTATACATTTTTATTTTTGTTTGACGGGACACTAAACAATTTTTCAGTTATATGGTGATGGCCAGTTCTTAATGGTGGACGAGAGAATTCGATTACGAGGTACCAGGGATGAGACCACCTGCCTTCAGCAAGTAAACTGGCAAACTTTCTCACAAAATTCAACTTAGATTCCAGCGGGTTGGAAGCAGCGCTTAACAGAAGCGCGATGCTCTTACCACTCGCCCTCTGAGACACATACTTTAGGACAGTTAACAGGTGCTCTATAATCAGTTGATATGTGTTCTGCATACATTTTACAAGTGGCAGGTTACAATTACCGTATCATCAACACAACAGATATTCTATCAAGACATACAAGAAGTGTTCTTAAGAAGTTACAAGGGTTCTTCAGAAATAGACTATAATACAGTGGGACCTAGATATGAAGGTCACCTAATTGACAGACTCAAAGTGATCTGATTAGTTAGTAGGTTTCTTGAATTAGAGACTGGTTTGGATAAATAGTTATCAAGAAGTTTTCCAAAGAGATTGAAGATATACAATCTTAAATGCGAGATGGTCTCCAAACCGAGGTGTTCTATAGGCAAGGTTTCACTGTACTTAAACTTACCAATCACATGTGACTCATATTAGAAATCAATTACATAAAGTATGTTTTGACAGATGTCATATGTCACAAAGGTAAAATTCTCAATGTCGACACCGAGAAGGGGTTTATATAAACAACTTTGTATGATTTTATATACAGCTTAGAACATAATTTCCAGGAAAGATAAACACTTGCTTCAACGTTTTAATTATCATCATATTTCACGCGGTATTAACAATGGTATTTTCGCGACAAGAATCATTAGGTTTCATCTTGCAAATCACGTGTGAAATATATACATGACATTTATTTCAACATGAAAATACCAATGCAAGTTCAAAAGAATAGAAATGAATTGTGAAATACAAAAAAAATGTAAACTTCTGTGGAATGGAATTGCAAAACTTAGGTACTCGCATATACATCGTATAAGTGAAATGAACATATCCAATAACACTGTAACATTCTGAGACATAAGGGAGATATTTCCCGAATTTACTTAGCTTGTTGCCCATGTTAACATAAAGAAAGGTATGACTGACGGCGAAACAATATTTTCTTTGTGATGTGTCATCACCTGTATGATCTCAAAATACAATAAACCTACATGAATCGGAGTCGTCCTCAATTTAACGACATTCCTTAAGTACGAAACATTCAGTTTCTGATGTAACGTGGTAATTACTTTGGCTTTATACAAGTCATGCAATCATTTCTTCACATGGCTTTAATTCCTGGACCATGTCGCAGGAGGAGACTAAATATGAAAACTAGCTAGTACCTGTTTATCATTTCCGTGAATTTGTGTTTCCAACTGTAGCTGTGCACGAGATACTGAGTTATTTTGGAAGCTAAAGGTAATCTGATAAATAGTCTAGATATGTAAACGTTTGATATGAAATTTGACAAATAGGGTATGTACATACATGTTTACACTATTTAGAACGGCGTGTTTGTAGGCTTGACCTAGTTTTAATGTGTTAATTTGTAACACGATTTTGTCATGACCTGGTCAACTGTGCCCACCATTTACTGCATCAATGGAGCAAAGCAGACGACCTGGCTGTATTCAAGCTGACGTCACAGAATAGGAAAAGTGATAATATTATTCATTTTATCGCTTGATTTTAGCGTATCTGCAAACGGCGTACTTATACATGTTATACAATGCAACAGGTAAAACATTAAGTGTCGTCTGAGATTGTCTGTAAAAGATGGCTGGCGTTAATTTGCTTCAAGAACTTCAAAATGCCCTGGAAAAAACAATAAATGAGAGACGAAAACTGAATGAGACAATAAGATCAACAAAAACATCAATCATTGAGCGAGTGAAATTGCTACACGAACGAATCGACAAAGCGGGAGAATCGTTTTTACTATATGTGACAGAAATCTTCCAAGAAGAAATGGCGCGACTGGAAAACTATGAAAAACAACTAAATTTGTGGATTGCACATTTGAATGAAAAGTACAATAGTTCGATCATAGAAAAAGAAGACAGTGTCAAAACTGAAGAGAAAAATGATACGATAGGTAATATCGGAGAACTGTTAGTGTATGAACATAGACATGTGGTATTTCACTCTGGAGATGACGACGAATCTGCGCTTCAAGATATTTTAGGAAAATTAGATGACTACAGGATAAAATTATCTCACTCGGCGCATTCATCTGCATCGATGATGTCCGCATCACCAGAACTTGCAGCCGATTTCCAGTGTCAGGGTTCACCAGAAAATATCCACGCTATAGCTCCGATATCGGAAAACGAAGCTTGGTTATGTTCAAAATGGGGAAGTAAGGAAATCCATTTGTATAATACGATCGGAGAACTGAAAGTATCCGTTAGGATGGACATACGCGTGGACGATATGTGTGTTGCGGACAATGGGGATGTGCTGATATCAAGTTACAATGGAAATTTGATACAGCGCTTAGATAAAGATTTGAAAATTTCAAATTTTGTTTCATTAAACTTCATTTCAAGGGGTATCGTGATCGGCAATAAAAATGAGCTGTACGTCTGTGGAGTGGAACGTCATTCTTCAAACAAAAATGAAAACGAGGAAACTCTTCGACGCCACGTGATATCCAAATTTTTGCTAGATGGAACGCATGTTTTTCAAATAAATACTCATCAACACGATCCATTTCGAATTACGTTGACACTCGACAATATTTTGTGTTTCTCAACGTATGGAAGTGCGAGTGACAGACAGGTTGTTTTTATGACAATGGATGGTGTAACTAGCGCCACCTATCATGGCGAAACGTCAATTACGAAGCCATTTTATCCACTTGGATTAGTTAATGATAATATAGGTAATATTTTGGTGACTGATTGGAATAATGATTGCATTTTACTATTAAATAAATCAGGAAAATTTAAGCGATTTCTTGTGAATAAAGAACATGGTATAGTTAGTCCCAGTGCCTTAGCTATTGACCAGAAAGGACGACTATGGGTTGGCAATGCTACCGGTTCCGTGATGGTCTTTGATTACATATTATGAGGAGATACTGGATTGAATCTTATTCACAGGCTCGTTCGATGATATCCGGGTATTTGCTCTGGGAATATATGAAATTAAAATCGCAGGAACAATGGTATCCAAATATTTGTTCATGGAAGATATGGAATTTTTATATTTCATACACGGGAATTAAAACAGCTTGTTGCAATTTTCGAATTTTGCATTGAGTATGGTAAAATGGAAAAGCAGGTCATTATTAACACAAACCTAAACGACACGAATGTACTCACACTAACCTTAACGACGGTCTATCTCTGTCTATTTATAGCAACATGTAAATGTATTCTTTTTGTCGTTTGTTTGTACTGAAACCTTTCCCGACATTGCTATCATAATGTTACTGATATAATTGTATAACTATATCTAACCACCAGCGAATATGTGTCAAAGTCATTGGTATTCATAGTGTTGAGAGATATAAATGTGCTTTGTAATGTTTTCTTTACAAATCATTCACGTTTACCAGCAATTATTAACTCAGGTGTTGTAGGTATAGCGAAACTATATTTCGAGTTGGAGGATCTAGAATATATCGGTCACAGACACTTGCGATAGGCAATAAAGTGTTATATATTGATTTAACCACGTAAAGCTTAAAAACATTTCCCTTTGTATAAAGAGATGCATTGAGATGTCCTGAATTTGACGTGATAGATATTCAGTTCGGGAATGCGGTTTTATACGATGTGATGGTATAAATACATGAGGTATAAACAAACATACACACATGATTATATTCTCTCTCTCTCTCTCTCTCTCTCTCTCTCTCTCTCTCTCTCTCTCTCTCTCTCTCTCTCTCTCTCTCTCTCTCTCTCTCTCTCTCGATGAGTCGAAGTTCAAGGGACCACCTGGAAAAGTTTGAAACATCGGGACTTCGACTCATGTATGGTAACTGAGAACCATACGTTTTTTAGTTTCACAGGTTCTATAAGGTGTATATGACTATTTTGAAACCATTTAAGACATATACGGTCATTAGGTTGATAATTAGTGTTAAATTTAACTAAATGTTCGTGAACTTAAACCACTGAGTGTTTATGAGAAGGAGAAAAGTTATTATGGGGCGATTTCATACACATGCAAATTTTGACTTCGAATTATATGTAGGAATTTTCGTTGATTTTATAGGAATGGGCCCAAATATTTATTCGCAACATCGAGAAATTCGACTCATTAAAGTTCGAATTATAGAATGTTTATAAGTAGCGTTTAATAACAAAATGAGTCGGGACTATATATATATATATATATGTGTGTGTGTTTCTGTTATGTTTTGAATTCCCTATGGGTGACTGGTCAATACAAGATACAATTTATATTCCCGCCACACAGGAAATTCAATTATTCCATTGTTTGTCTTTAAACTTGTTGCCTAGGACTCTTGTTGCATCAGTGGAAATACATTGTAATGACTTTTTAATCAAATAAACTAAGTATAGAGTGCTAAAATGACATTATATCAAAATTTGGCATTTACTTGGAAACACGATAAACGCCTTCAATTGACTAAATGTATTTAAAAGTATCATGTTTACCTGGAAGATTTCGCTCCCGTCTAATTTTCTCTATATTCGTCCATAGGGCGAATTTTAAATAAAACGAAAATTTCAAGCTAAGTAACTGAAGCACTTGCATACTTCGGTATCAAGGAGACTATGTTGATTACGGGCGAATTTAAGACGGGTGAATATGTTTTCTGTTGAAAGGGCGAAAATAACCAGGGGCGGAAATAACTAGGAGCAAAAATAACCAGGAGCGAAAATCAGGTATACAGTAGTCAAAATAAAATGTGGAAAACTTAGATTGATCCGCAACGATGTTTTTGAAATGGATGGATGGTTTAATTAATATACTATCACATGTTATGGGGATGAATAATTTACGTTAATGTTTCTGTCATTGGATTAAACTGCATGATACAGAACTACAGAGCGTTGTAAGATGATATTTAAGGACAAACTGTAAAACATTAAACTGTTTCAATATCGTACTTATAATGTTGATGTTGCAGTCTGCAAATATATACGACAATACAATAACAATGGTGTTTTTCTACCTGTGGAATGCCTCGCATAGAAACAAGTCCTGTGGATCAATACATAATTAGTTTTTTGAGAAAAAAGGTATTGAGAGCACAGTAAGATCTATTATAGATCTTATTTAGTTTGTATTTATTGTCAGTGCGAAAAACAAACGAGGAATATGAGAGATATTAATACATTTAATTATGTATATAATATTGCTTTTAGGCGTGTGTAAACATTATTAGATCAATATTGTTTCGAAATGTGTACATAACCATACTTTGGTCTCCACTGAAAAATGCCTCCCATCATTTCAATTGTTTCGATTATTGGCGTATTTAAGATAAAGAACCATATTACGTGTCTGACACATGGTTGTTCTTGTGATTTTTTGATGTCATATGGTTGAAATGTTTGACGAACCATGTAATTGTGATGTCATAATGGAAAAAGTTTGACCAAAAGGTGCTCCGTCGGGCATTCGGTGATTAACGTCGGCAGAGATTTGACGTCTTGATATAAACAACCACACTACGTAAGTAACGAAGACAGAAATCCAACGTCTTGTTAAAATCACCCATATTTCGTAATTAACGCTAACAGAGATTCGATGTCTTGTCATAAACAACCATATTACGTAATAAACGCTGATAGAGAATTGAGGTCTTGTTACAAACATCATATTACGTAATGATTACAAAAAGGGATTCGTCGTGTTGTGTACAGATATCATTAGCCATCCAACGTACTAAAACAGGAATGCAACATTTGATTTGTTTTATGCTTTGTATCCAGTATCTAAAACATTATGTAACTACATGTTTAATAAGCTATTGATTGTCAAAGCGTTGGAGGTGAATGGCGCAGTAAGGGGATAACTTATACACGAATTCCATGGCACCTGATCTCATTTCTTGCTAGGGATCCATTTGTGTACACAGCTCCCTGTATTTATCATCAATAGACCCTTTTCACGATAACTGCGTCCTTTGCGCAATGAAAACTTCCGGACGGCAATAAGACATTTCGTACCCAATATAAATCGTACCCAATGAAAAACGAATCATACACGGTGCGAATTGTTTTTCAATGGGTAGGATTTATCTTGGGTAACATACGTTTTTTGGCACGAAACTCCTTGATGCCGTCCAGAACTGTTTGTGCTCAGGCAAAAATTCGTAGGACCCCAGTTATCGCGAAAAGGTATATTATATTGAATAAAGTGTGCAATAACGTTAGTGTGGAAATTGTTGACAATAATGCCAGTTCTTGTGTAGAATCATTAGAGTATGTGAAGAATGGGCGGGCGTTTTAACACCATATTAGAATTTACCCCAATTGTCTATGAAATCGATACACTGTTGTGGACTGTCGAAGCTGCCACTATATGTCCTACAAAAGATGCTTCCTGCATGTGCTTGGGTGGAGTCTTGGAGTCGATGCTTATTTCAATGATACGGCGGGTGATAAAAATAACTTTGGTATTATGTTTATAATATTTATCACCACTAGGTCGTTGCTACTGCTGATGGACCGTTTGAGCCCCCGAGGGTATACATAAACCTAGTACCTGGTATTTCGGGACCAGCTGTCCATCTTATACTAAAGTAATATTTGGCACTGTTAACACTATTTAAATTCGAAAATTGTCTAAAGCTAAGATGGTCATTTTTTTACAGTAGTTATTCTTAGACGGATTTCGGCTATATTTTTAGAGATATTATTTGGCCTTGTATGATACCACTTTATCTTTAGAAAATACACATAGTTTTCAAATTGGAGCTCAACTGATGAAGTCTAATTGACAGAAACGATATCGTCTTGAGCATTATAACTTTGGTATTATGTTTATAATATTTAATAAAAATTAAGAATTAGGCCGAACAATGGATATTCGAAACCTCAAGTCAAATCATTTCCTTTTTCCCATTATTTCAATTGCTGCGTGATTGTATATTGTCAAAATTTTTGTAGAGCAAAGTAGTCGTAGCCATTTTTACATAACTTGCGATCATTGCTTCCAATATTGGCCGTAATTTGAAACTTTCCTTCAAAGGTTACTTGTCAATTCGATCCGTTTCTATAAACAGAGCCTATAGAGTCCGAGAAGCACCAACTGCGATCGAAAGTTATTTTATTTCTCCTAATTGTTGTGTGCAGCGCCATTAATGCCTAGTACACCTTTTGTGTGCTTCTATTCAGATACCTCTAAACAAGGGAAATAACTCTTTTTGTTAAAACAGAATCTTCTTGTATGGTAGCGAAACCAGCTTGCTCGGATTGGGCAGGGAAGTATGTGAAATGGTTACCAACCCGGATACGCTCCTGTCCTTCGGACTGAGACAGTAAAAACCGAGGTCTGTCACAGTGAGTGTCTGCACGTTAAAGAACCCTCACTGTCAATACGAGCATTTTGAAGCCCTTCACCGGCATTGTGACGTCTCCATATGAGAAAGATTCTTTTTAAACAACAATAAACAAACAAACAAACAAACGAATTTTTACCTGTGCTATGGACTTTTGTCGTAGCAGTGGGAATTTTTAATGTGTCATGTGCCAGTGAAATGTGGCAACGTTAACGGTAAAATAACCCGAATAATGTCAGTCGTTATATTCCGCCGATCTCCGATTGCTCCATTAACCTCGAGAAACGATAGTGGATAGAGGGCGCTGCAATTATTCGAATTAACGGTAAAAATGAAAAAAAAATGACCCTTGACTTTTACTTCATTTGCCAAACCTTTGGCGACGAAATGGTGACAAGCTATTTTAAAGAGTACTGAATCAACTCTATTATTTTCGGGCCCGCATCAAAGATGTTAGTGTGTGTAGTACTTAGTGACTGATGTGACTACATAAACAATTATAAAGGTCTGTTAGACGATGGAAAAAAGAACCAATCCTGTCGCTTACATACATGATAATTTCATTTAATTTACACATTTGTGCAATGAATATTGAAAAATTTATTCTTTTTACTGATTAAGTCTATGAGTCACTTGGTTATCGTAAAAACTGATATTTCAAATTGAATTCATATCACTAATAATTAATGAATAACCAGTCCTTAATATACATATATTCTTCTAAAAAATAGCCATCTGGCTTGGGAAAGCAGTTAATTGGCATTTTATATCTACATTAGTGACAAATATAAGGGATAATAAAATGAATTCTCTAATGGAGAGAGAGAGCGAGAGAGAGAGAGAGGGGGGGGGGTTACAATACGAGCATTTCCCCCTTGACCATGTGTCATGTAAAATTGGCAATATAGGCTTCAGAATAATTCAAAGCTTTATATCTCGCTGATTTACCATATATGATGTGCAACGGGGATTTATATTTTCGAAGTGGTTCGTGACAAGTACTTGACTCAAGTCACGTATTTTATATTAAGCGGAGCCCGAATCCAATAAAAAACCGAAATATATATCTAAATAGTTCCAACCCGATCCAAAAGTTTATTTACATGTCTATAATTTCATTGCAATTTTCAGTAAAGAAATATCCTATTAAAACTACAATGATACATTTCTATCATAGTACAAGTCAGATTAGTTCAATATGTTTTATTGAATATTGTTCTGATGCATACTGGTAAATGTATATACATGTATTGAAAACAGGTACCGCGGCTTAGATCCATATATTTTATTCCAATATTTGCATATATATATAATTGCACCCAATCGTACTCGATCTTATTATTATTTGGTCGTATTATTATTCTCAGACCCTGTAATATTATAACAATATAAGTCACAATAAATATGTATATGTTCAACAATAATGAAATGTAATGCAGATCGTTATGCCGTTAAAATAAAGGGTAAAACAATTTAGTAAGAGTTATCTCTCTTTCTTATATGCGATCTCAACGATATATGAGAAAAGAAATTGTACATAACTTTGTGCGTTACAAACTGAATAATTTGATTAAATGTTATGAATACAAAATGTACAATTACCTGATTGTGGAACAAGGTCCACTTTCTTTATCCGTCAACAAAATAAACAAAAAGGAATCTTGTACCTATTAGGCAAAAAGATTCAATTCTCAGTACTCAAAATTAAATGTGCGCTCATACAGTGGCACGACCTTTTGGACTATAGAAATACGAATATGTAATCATAATTAATAGGTACGTATTAATTAAGATATGTATAATGATATAAATAAAACTATAAACTGTTCTTTTATTCTGATTCATACTGTATAAAAAAGTAATTGCTAAAATAAGGAATTATGGATTCACATTTTAATCGAAATGTTTATAAGGTAAGTATAGAAAAAAATGTCAGCTTATTAATTTGTCCTCAAGTCAACGTCGGTTGTATATTTGTGTCTGCTATTCAGGTAAGTAGTAATGACTGAATGACTTTCTTTTTTTTTTTTAATTAATTACAAAAGATATTCCTTTTCTAACACTACTGTCCATGTGAGATTTGATTTTCCCATGTGAGAACGCCTTGGGAGATCTACCTATCACCAATGTAAGACAACACTTACAGTGTGAACTTTTTTGTCTTACATTGTGTATTTCTACACCGCAAATAAATAATTATAGTGTGCAATAAATAAATAAAAAATCATGAAGATTATTGAAATGATTAATTTTGTATTTTAGAAATTATATTTGTTTAATTGATCAAGACTTAACTTATAATATGTGAAAACATTGTTGCTGTTCACTTCTTGAATAGCACTAGATGCAGGTTGTGGGAAAGATAACTTGCAAATGCATTTGAATGGCGAAGACAGTCATAAACTTTTATGGGACAGTGGAATTCCACCTCAGACCAAGAATCGTGGTTCAGGACTCGGCAAAGTCTCGTCCTAAACCGTGAATCTTGTCCCCACGTGTTATTTCATTAACACGATCAAGATTAACCCACGCTCGTAATAATGAATGGTTCTATATAGGAGGACGACCATTTGATTTTTATGAGGAAGCTACATGTAGGATCAAATTTGAAATAAAAAGGGTAGTAATTTAAATTCATCTGTGGGGTCACGGCAGTAAAACCAGTTGACAGGGGATGCTAACTCCTTCATGGCACCTGATCCCACTTCTATATATTTTAAATCACCAAATTTACTCAATACTCAAGCTCAATTTTTATTTTCTTATTTTGACTATAAAATTGTTGATATAACTTTTGGATTTTAGTGATTAGGAAACATATTATGATTTTTATACATATAAATTTTTGCGTCACACTTTGATTTACCAGTAAAAAACGAATAAATACGTTGAGTACGGTACTCAAGATTTGAGTACGTACTCAAACATTTTTTCAATATTTTTGAAGTTTTCTTCAAATAAGCAATAATTTTAATCATTATTTACAGCTGTATGCTGTCAATATACAAGCATGTCCAGTTACAGAATAAAATTTGTATATTTTTTACTTTAAAATCACGAAAAGTTAGTTGAGCTTGAGTACTGAGTAAATTTGGTGACTTCGGGCTCTGAAGTTTGTGTGTGTCTAATTTTCACCTAATTTGTATATAGTTTCTTGAACCTTAATCTTACACTAATACTTTGGTATCTGTGATTTTCATAGTGGTAAACTGGTGTAGTTTCAGATCATATGGAAATATGCGCATTAAGTTTTAAATACATGTACATACATGTATGTAGCAGTAACCCGGGTTCGGCATACGAACATCGTTATAGTTCCTTCGATTCTATTTTTACACTTGGGATTTTCCAAACAAAGGCATCGCGAGATACAAAGCAGGAGATGCGATTTAGCAGAAACTGATGAGTGCATCTTACTCTAGAGGTAATTATGGTTGTAACTACTTTGTTGTCTGAACTGTGTTGCTAGCTGCAAATCCGTGGGGAATATTCATTATGACACTCCTCCCACAGCGTTGAATTATTACTATAAAAACATATACAATGAGTGTATCGATAGAAGATCTATAGGCTAGTGTTGGAAAGAATGGTCGTTTTCGTACATGCACTGGCCCAGTAATATATCCAAGGTTTGTAATTAAGGTCTGAGGATGGCTGTTGCCTCGGGCCAATACAGCCTTCTGAGGACCATTATTACAAACCAAGGACATAATACAGAACCAATATGAAAACAAACATTTCTTAACACTTTAACCAAACTAACAATATTTGATAATCAAAATGATTTTTATTTTCCATGTTTAAGCATTCTGCTTAGCAGCAAAGTTGAGTTTGGATACCATAAACTTACCTTTGTGAGTTAGCCACGCCCACCGCCTGAACAACTTTCTGACAGTGCCGATAATCCTTATGTCACTTTACAAATCTGATTGCTATTTCAATAAACCACAATGTCAATGGCCTGTTTATTTACAATGACCTGTAGTAATGCAGTGTAAGACGTGTGTGATAATGAAGCAGTTTTGCTTTTATTAATGAATGTACATTTTGATACATAATGCACTATACTGGTTAATACATGTACATGTAGATAAGAATTATAAATGTACATGTAAAACTTCATATGATATCAATTCAGTTTATCTAAATTATAATACATGTATAGGGTTATTAATTGATGATATGGAATTCACTGATTAATGAGCATATTTTTAATTACATGTGACTTGGCCAATATGAAATCCAACTACGCCAATGCTGCACAGAAAGATGCGTGTATGGTCTTATTTGAAAAAGAAATGGCAGCCAGTCTCACTTGAATTTCTGTTTGGTCACGCGACTTCAATATTTATTGTGTTTTTCAATATTGGCTTAGTTTTTTTTTCGATATTAGCCTACATTGTAGTTTCATCAATATTGGTGGAGTTTTGAATTTCATATTTTTTGGGCAAAAAATCCCATATTAGACCAATATTACTATAGTTAATTAGTAATGAAATGTAAACATATTATTTAGCAGTATTGTTTTAATGGATGGGATGTCATAAAGAACTAGTACAGAATCAATGTTTGCATTAATTATGTAAAAACTGACTGTGCATCACAGACACAGGTACTTAGTTGTATCATGGGCTCCCACCATCATGGGCTCCCACCATCATGGGCTCCCACCATCATGGGCTCCCACCATCATGGGCTCCCACCATCATGGGATGTTATTAGAATAGAGGGATTGCATGATACAATGTAAATACCTGTGCGCGTGCACACTTGAATTCTACCCTTCTTTGATTTTAAGTATATTAAGATGCCTACCCATGTCATTGATACATCTTTGCAGTTTCATTATATGTTTAAGTATAACAAAAGTGCATATGTTTTAAAAAATTGGATGTACATGGTGCATGGTGGTAAAGTTGTTGTAGTTATAACCGATGATGCCTATCAACATTTTGTTGTTGTTGCAGGCTAGAAATAAACTGTTACCTATGTTTTCTGGTCCACATCTCCTTGTTAACTGGTTAGAAAAGTTTCTGGATCATGTGTTAAAAAGGGAAGGGGCACTTATGGGGACACAGACACTTTTCCATGGGTGTAATACAGAAAATTATTATTTTGAGACAAGAAAATTCTCTTTGAGAAACCTGACCCGAATAATTTAGTTGTTATATTCCATTCATTACGATCACTGCATTAACACCTGAATGTTGTACATCCGAAATGCGTCAGACAGGAAACTACTTCATGTTGCATTGTGGGATTTGTATACAGTATTACAGATGGTGCGAAAAATTTATGGAATTTAAAGTACATGTAAATAAAGCTGTCCTCTAGTACTTTTGAAATAATGTGATATAAAATATTTATCCAATTGTACCTGTAAGCATTGTCAGCATCTATTTAATGTAAACAACTTGAAGACAGAGTGAAAACAAAAGGCTTCCAAAGTTTTAAATTTCACCAGATATACCTGTTGCGCAAACTCAAAGGAAAACAACATTGTGATTGGTTCCCTCTAACACTAACAGGGAACAACTGACACATTTTATTGTATAGATATGAATTATCATAGAATGGAGAGAATCTGAAACGGAGTGGGCTTGAATTATTCGAGCTATGAGAAACCATGAACTTATGGTAACAACATGATAATCTAGCACACAATATCCAATGTATATAAATCCCTGGTTTATATATATATATATCTAGTATATATCTAGTGGTTAGAGCATTGTGCTTTAAATCACAAGGCCTCTCACCTCTGGTTCAAATCCTGCTAGGGTAATTTCGAATTAAGTGGGAAAGTTTGCCAGTTTTCTTGCGGAAGGTCGGTGGTCTTTACCCGGATAACCGGGGTTTCTCCACCACCAATAAAAACTGGATGCCATCATATGACTGAAAGATTGTTGAGTATGGCATAAAACAAAAAATCAAATCAAATATATATCTATTTGTACATCAGGGATTATCCTTCATTTACCTCTTAAATTCTGTTTCCAGTGGTCCAGTGGTCCAAAAGACTGGGAAAATAAATGATGTTTTAAATAAAATATATATATAAAATAATTTGGAAAATTTGTTTGAAAATACTTTATTTATTATTTTGTAACTCCAAATTAAATATTTTCATATCTTTTAATGATTTAAATTATCATGTTCCTGTCTTTCATGAATACTTTTTTATTCTTTAACACTTTTTTGGACATTTTATGAATGTAAACTGATGTTTACAAATGTATACATTTGCATGTACATATAACGTATCTGAAGTATCTGTTTGTCACTTTTACAGGTGTTCCTACGACTTTTCAGTTTACCTGAGTATTTGTGAAGTGGTTCAACATGAGTGAAAACACTGGAGATGGAAGCAGTTCAACTGCTGGAGGATTCGTATTCACAACAGATGATTACAGCGATTCAGGTATTGAAAGACTGAAATATAATTTACATGTACAATAAACATTATAAACAATACCAAAGTTGTAGTTTTACATAAGAGGCCAAATGCTCAAGACAATCATTTCTGTCAATTAGAGTTTAGCAATCGAGCTCAAATTTCCTATGAATGTATATTTCCAAAAGAAGAAGTGGTATCTTACAAGGCCAAATAATGTATTGCAGTGACCTATGTGTATGCCTTTTAGTGGAAACTAGAATTTTCCTCGCACCAGAAATTGGGAGTCCCAATATACATGTAGGCTACATGTATATGTGAAAGCTAGAGTAGTGTCTTGGGTAAGAATATCACTGTCCGGATTTGTTTGTGTGCTCCAAGAAGAGTCAGTCCTTAGATAGGAGGTTGTACGTATCTTTATCTAATTTGTGTTAGGGAATGTCAGATATTTGTTGGAGTATCTTGGGTGTTCTACCTTGTACATATCTTGAGGAATATCTTAAATCACAAGTTTGTATATACTTGTATGAACAATATGCATGTATGTTGTACATGTAGGTAGAATCAATATACAATGGAACCTGTCTTGAAAGACCACCCCTACTGCCACTGAAATGTGGTCTCTAAAGACAGGTGGTCTCTCAAAACAGATTTTATTTAAAGGATTATTGAACCAAGTGGTTTTCAGAAAGTGGTCTCAATAGACAGGTGGTCTTTCATGACAGGTTCCACTGTATCTGTAGGAATTTCTTAACTGATCAACCTCTGAAGTCACATTTGGACCTTCCTATTGCAAAGAATATTTAAGTTCTCTGTCAGAATTCTTGTATTTGGTTGAGGAAAATGATAAAAAGGAAAAGTATCAAATTCTGACTCCGATTTGGTTTTGATTTGTGTCAAGTATATTGTCTTAGCTTATAGTTGTATATATATGAAATGCAAATACAAGATAAATAATGGTACCAGATTCATGCTAGTATGAGGGCCCAAAGTAATTAGTAAGTATATATGCCAGGGGCCTTATTCACAATGAAACAAAGTCTAAGATGTAAAGAGATATTAACATACTCCTAGAGTTGTACTTAAGTGGAAGTCTTCGACTTAAGTTTCTTTTTGAATATGACGATTCTGCAATTTCTGAATACGGTACTTGTTTCAGTGCAATGTTTGTAAACATCATTGAAAAACTGTTGCTCGGCACAAAATTTGTTAAATATTGCGATTTTACTATGGAAATATATATATATTTGATTTTGTCATTTTCGCCCTTAGGTGAGAGGGCAAATTTAAAATAAAAGCAAAATTTTCAAGCAAAATAAAAACTGAATCATGAACATAACTGTCATGCATGAGACTATGGTAATTAAGGATAGATCTAAGAAGGGGTGAATATGTATATATATATAAAGCACAAATACAGAAATAACAAGGCACCTACAAACTCACCATGCCCCGACAAATCATTTGTGATCCAAGGTTCATAGTAAATGTTCAATGTTGTAGTGATATTTATGCTTTATATATATACAATGTATGTGTGTTTGTGAGTAAATTGTATATCAATTATCAGGGATGAGGAAATCCTATGCCCAAATTGCCCGACCTGTTACGTTTACCATCTGTATGAGTGAATTATTTTTAGTTTAGTTGTCCATGGACAAGTGCATTATAAAAAAAAAAAAACCATAAATCTAGAGATAAATCAAAATCAAAAAATAAATCAAAGTCCTATCGAAGTATTTTTGTATATAAAAAATTTGTCAGTAAATATTTGACAAGTAAAAATCCAATTTTTTTGCATTTACTTGCCAGGGGACAAGTGCATTAAAGTAATAATTCCACACCCCTGATTATCATATCAACAAAACACATGTTTCATGAATAACTGAAGATTGACGCTTACTGTTCAGATATATACTTGTATATTTCAGATATTGATGATTACATGGAGGCAGATGATGACTATGATGCTATGTATGCCTCCGAGGAGGAGTATGCAGCAGAACAAGAAAGAATTTCCCAGCAACAGCAGCCAGCAGCAACTGCCTCAATAACCTCCGAGACTTCACCCATCATACCTCCACAAAGTTCACAACAAGTGGCTCCTCCTCTTTCAGTAATCAATGTCTTTAATGAACCCACTCCTTCAGGATCAGGCAGAACTCTACCTGCACGTGATGTTTCACCGGTGCCAGTTCTACGTAGACCTGATTATGTCGAGATAAACCTTCCTCCTCAAGAACTTCAAGTCACTAAATTTGTCAGTGATAACGAATTAAAATGTAAGTCCCTTCTGTCTTTTAGTAAATTTTCTGATCTGTTACAGTATGAGCAAAAGTCGCGTCATCCGTGCCTGTTGTACGTCATATATTCAATATCATGTACTGTAGATAAACCTTTTACCTCAAGAACGAGACAAGTCAAAAATTTGTCAGTGATAACGAATTAAAATGTCATAGTTCAATATCACTTTTACTAAATTTTCTGATCTTTACGTAAGCACGAGACGAGCAAAAGTCGCGTCATCCGCATGGCCTGTACTGTCCGGTCATATATTCAATATCACTGGTACTGTATTTAAGAATATTTACGTAAGACACGAGACGAGCAAAAGTCGCGTCATCTGCTTGGCCTGTACTGTACGGTCATATATTCAATATCACTGGTACTGTATTTAAGAATCTTTACGTAAGACACGAGACGAGCAAAAGTCGCGTCATCTGCATGGCCCGTACTGTACGGTCATATATTCAATATCACTGGTACTGTATTTAAGAATCTTTACGTAAGAGACTGTCGAGAATTAAAATTTAGTTCAACATGATATTATACAAATGTTATTAATATATATGTAATACCAAAGTTATAATGCTCAAGACCATCGTTTCTGTCAATTAGACTTTATCAGTTGAGCTTCAATTTAAAATAGATTTTCTAAAGGGAAAAGTAATGTTTCACATCAAAGATATTTCTTGCAGTGAAAGAAAAATAAAAGAAATTAAAAAAGGAGTGTTAATACAAAATGTATGGTGATAGTTATTACCAGTGTTATGATAATGATCAGAATCTAAATATGATATTGCTGAATGACGCTGACAGATCGGTAGATAGACAGACGAACCAGACTGATAGATAATGACAAATAGCTGGATTGATTATTGATTTATTGAGTGATTTTAGTTGAATTTTCTGCCGCTGTTTCTGCCAGCAAAATTTGCCATATTTCTCCAAAATGTGAATATATTTTTCCAATTTTGAAGAAGGCATGGACATGTTTGGATGTGGACAAGAAAAATAACAGAGGTAGATAGATAGAAACATGTAGATAGACAGATAGATACATACTGCTGAAAGACAGGGAAACGTTTCTAAATTTTGGTTCTGAATTACAGTTGTGTGTGTCCGCCGTATGACACAATTTTGAAATACTGTTGATAATTTCATTGCTTGATTTTTACTAGATCTTTGGAGAAAATATTGAAAAAGCAGACGAATTCATTCTTATTTGCAAATCTTTATTCAATCAAAAATGTAATTGTAGTTTTTACAAAAATGCAAATTTTAAATTAATTTGGAATGGGCCGAAAATCAACAAAATTCACTCAGCTAAAAAATTTTAAGTTTTATAATTGTAAGAAAAAGACCACACAAAATCTATGCTGCAACTGGAGAGATTTGTATACATATTGCAAAAGGGTATGAAATGATAAGATTTATTGATAATCTGAAAAAAACTTAACAGAAGTATAGAAAAAAGTTAGAGTACATACTCAAATTTTAAGCATGATTCTCTCGGTATCTTTCATTTTTATGGCAAATGAGATTGCTTTATTGATTGGAATGTGAATATTTGATAAATTTGGTTCTGTGTTATTAAAGTTTTTTGCTGAGATATATTTTCTTTTTTTTTTTTAGTGTGGAATGATTTTTTCAATGCAAAACCAATCAACAGTGAGGATATATACGTTGAGCATGAAGGTGTGGAGGATGCATTTTGTAAGCTCTGGTACAGGGGATGGTGTACCATAACAGGCCCGCCAGGAGTAGGCAAAACAGCAATGGCAGAGCGACTTAGTATAATGCTTGTTAAAAAACCAACAACAAAAATAGTAAGAGAGACATTCTTTGTCAAATCTCATTTTACAAACTTTTCAGATTGGAAAGAAAGCAAAATGCCGGAGGACAGGACTGAAATGTATGAAGTTGTTTACGTTAATTCTATAGAGGAATGGAGAAGAAAAGTGAAAAAAGATAAACACCAAGTTGTTATTTTGGATGATATTTTTGGACCTGCCTCATATACAATATCAAAGATTGAACAGTGGACTCCATACCTGCAGGAAATCATGGATTTCGTGAACAAGAACAGACCCAAAACATTAATTATCATCACAGTTCATACATTCCAGGTGGAAAAAATGCATCCAAGATTGAAACGATTTCCATTTTTTCAAAAGAAACTAATGATAGATGTGAGTGTCTACATGAAATACCTTGATAACTACCCCAGAATGTCGCTTCTAGAAAATATTCTTGGAAAAGATCGTCATGGCATGACATTTCGTGAGTTTGGTGAAGCTCGATCAGCAAGCACAAATTCCTATCCTCTAGCTTGTCGACTTTATGGTGGAGTCAAAAGTTTCCACATGGAAGGACCAAAGTTTTTCCAAAGTCCAGAAAGATCTATGGAAACTGTGGTGCAGAAAGTATTTAATTTCCATAAAGTGATGCATTATACTTTGGTTTGTGGAGTTTTGTTCGATGGTGTGTTGGATCTAGATAAACAACGCTTTGAGGATTTCACTGAAAATCAACAAAATATTCTTCAGAAATTGCGAGTGATTTTGGAAATTCCTGACGATGTGACTCTTGATAAAATGAGGTATGCCTGTACTCTCCTTAATGGAGTGTTTCTTTTACCAACTCGGCTTCATTGCTGGAAATTCAGTCATGAAAGGGTCTACTACTCTGTGGCAGATGCTATGAATAGGAAAATTCCAAAAGCCTTGGTGGAGCTATGTAGTCTGGACTTTCTTATTCAGCGGTTGAGGACATCAAATTATTTTGGCGGAGGCTTTGAGTCATGTATAAGTGTGTGGAATAAAGACCATGAAGAACTCTATCAGAGGTTTACTTTTGAAATTCTGAAGGGAAATGTTCGCCTATTGGCATCTCATCCAAGTTTATCAGACTCACGATTTTCGGAATCATGGATCAAATTCATGGCAGAAATGGGCAGTCTGCTACCGGTAGTACAACAGCGGGGAGATTACAATCGATCCCTGTTCTTTTGGGCAGCATTTTACGGACATGAACAAACATGCTCACATTTGCTTAGTCATGAAGATTTAGAGGATATTCGACAGGAAGAGTGGTTCAAAGAGGAACTTAATTTAGCATTATATGCAGCTTGTACTGGAACACAAATGAATTATGGGAAGCTAGTTAAACTGCTCTTAGAAAAAGGTGCATCGCTAGATGCTAGGGAGATACTACCCGAAGAAGATCAAATAATTTTATATGGAAGAGAAGTGACAGAGGTTGCCATTAAATGGAAGGGATCATTGTTACACATAACATGTCTGTATGGATCGTTTGAAGCTGTCAGTGCTCTGATTGCCAGTGGAGCAGATGTAAAAGAAAAAACTGAAGATGGATTCACACCTTTGCACCGAGCTGCTTCCAATCCAGATGATGGGGCAGTCCGGGCACTTATAAAAAACAATGCTGACTTGAAAGCTGAGAGTGTGGTTGGTAGTCGACCCCTACACGAAGCTGTCAGGTGTGGATGTGAATCAGCCATGAGGCAGATACATTGGGCAGGTGACAAGTTACAGGAGAGTCCTAAAATGAATGACGATTATAGATCAATACTTTCTGTTTCCGTTAATCACCAAAATGACGACTTAACAAGAACAGTGATGAACAGCATGGAGAAACCAACAGCCACAGGATGTAGAGACAATTGGACCCCACTTCAATCAGCTTGTGCTCTTGGAGATGTAAAACTGGTCAGAATGATGTTAGATGGAGGAGCATCAGTAAACGAGAAAGGATTTGGAGGTTGGACAGGTTTACATTTTGCTGTTCTCTTTAACAATCCTTCAATTGTGTGTTTGCTTCTAGAGAAAAATGCTGACGTTAATGTGAGTTCTTATTATCAAAGGACACCTCTTCACTTAGCCGCAGAGAATGGGTATTTTGATATATGTAACATTTTATTGGATAATGGAGCAAAACCAGAAAGTACGTCAAGTGATTCAGACCTTCCAGTTAACTCGGCAGCTGCACATGGATATCTAGAAATTACAAAAATGTTAATCGAGGAAGGTCTGGAGCTGGAGTTTCCCAGAGATAGGATACCAGAGCATGACATGATGATGTTTGATATGATAATGGGTGGATCCAGAAGACACAACAAGTTTAAATAGACATAAAAAGACCAGAGACTATAAGAATATAAATCATCTGCTGACCTAATGTGAAAATTCGTTTATTGGGAAACATCAGAAATTTTCAAATATCTGCCTTTTATTTTTAGAAAACGAAAAAATTGAAATTGTGTAAATTGATTTCAAAATCACGGTGGATGTACATTAAAGCTAAAGACGTACTTGTTTGTATTTTCTTTTTAAATTTCCGGCGTCAATTTTTTTAAACTCTGCGATGTGCACGCCATTGTGTGACAGGGTATATTTGGATCTATGCCTTAGCTGGTCTTATTGTACATGTATTTGGGGCTTTATGAGTTATGGCCAATAAAGTTATTAATTTTTATATTTTTGATTGGTTTTTCAGTGTATTTTTCAGCGTATTGTAAGCAAATTTATGATACCATAGTACGCTGGATGATTTAAGTTTTTCCTAACAGGGCATCATCGAGATGTAGATAATTATTTTTTTGTTTCATGTTTACATATGTATACGGTTTCCTGTCATACAGTGATGGTTCACGGTCACTTGAATTTTTCGGAAGAGGATCATAGTCTGTCAAAACTATGTTCCGGCATGATATGTTCATGCCCTTGTAATGGTATACAAACTAGAATTTTTAATAATTACATGTGCTTAGTTAAGGATTGTTTTTCATTTTTGGGAATGCATCGAGTATAAATGCAATGGATTAAGGAAAATAAGTGCTGCACATTGATTTTTCCCCATAATCCATTGCATTTATACTCGATGCATTCCAAAAAAAAAAAGAAAAACAATTCTTATATTTATATATATTACCATCTTCTGGGAATATGTAGTCAGCTGGTTACGAAATGGAATTAAGGTTTATTTTCTTATTTTCATATCATTTTGAAAGAAACTAGAGATATGGAAAATTTTGAATAAGTGTGAGATTTGTTTTTAAGTTATTTTAGAATATTCGTCTACTTGGTAACCGGAAGGTTAAATGTATCAGTAGAGAATTGAAAATGCAAATGGCCGCGCCCATGGGTATGCTGTATAATGTATTAACAACGAATTTGCGTTTGAATTCTGATATATTATTAATGAGATATACTATAGAAAGTTTGAGTGTGACTTACAAGAAGTGAGATAGCTAATATTCATTCATGACAACTGAAAGTAGCCATTTTATTTGAAATTTTTTTACCAAGCAGCTGGGAACCACGATGACTGATTGGTACGTAACCTACGTTAGTAAGCCTATTTCACACGACCTGATTTCACACGATGCGGGTGACGAATTGTTTTTGATAGGAATATCCAGTGAAGGCAAACAAATCGACTTGTTTATCAAGAGATGCTTGACAATGTTGCACTAGGCCTTACTTCCATTTTTTCTGATGTAACTACAATGCGAACTCTCATTTCTGTGCCAGACTATGGTCTGTGCTTCTGGTCATAACATGACCAAGATATATCGCGATATTGACCTGTAGGCTGTACAATGTGCTACAGCTATGTGATCTCGTGTTTCCGATTTCTTTCTGTGATTTTTATTTCTTTTTTTGTAGGCAAAATGTATGGTTTTTAAGATTAAATATTTAAGAAATAAACATGTGATATTCTATTCTTTATTGATTTGATCATGTATTCTTACGCTGAAAAGTAAAGTGGTTAATACTCGGGGCACGCGACTGCATTAACAGAATATACAATCTATTGCTCTATATACTTGCAATGAAGGGAATTGTATGTATTTTTTGGTATGTAAATATTTAAGCATATATATATATATATATATATATATATATATATATATAGAGAGAGAGAGAGAGAGAGAGAGAGAGAGTCATATTTCGACTGACCCACTCAATTGCTATATGTGTGAATATATGTTCTTGGAAAACTAAACTATTTAACATATGGTCATGAATTACTCGAAGTAAAGGGTAGATTTACCGAAATAATGTAGAGTTATCTCTCTTTGTAAATAAATCGACTTTGTGAACTGTCATTCATGTCATTTTAATTGTCATGTCATTCATCAGCAGATGTTTTAAACGAGCTTCCTGTTTCTGATGTTATTAAGCACATGCACATATGCAGTAGGAGCCCACAATGTATATATATAGATATGTCATTTAGATGTCATCGTCGTTTTGCGCAGGCGCGAGTGTGTTAGTGTCTGTAACAGGACATTCCAATTGTTTAAAGACCATGATCAACCAAGTTTAGATTTGGTAAAGCATTCCCTAAGCAACATTAGCAATATGAATTCTTCAAAGCGATTACTATTATTATAAAGTATACTCTACGCAGGGAAATTTTCGCCCCGTTTTATTTTCACCACTATCGTCAGTGGGCGAATTCAAAACTGGGCGAATTCAAAATGGTAAATTCGTCTATGTTTAGTAATAAAAGTCTGGGCGAATTTAAAACGGGGGTGAAACTATTTGCAAGTGCATTGGGGCGAAAATAACACGGGCCAAAAATAACCCTGTATACAGTATTAACTTCATTATATTTTAAAGAATATTTTAACAGTTTGCTGTGTTAAATGTATCGTTGTTGGAAATAAAATACCAATAAAAATACGAATTTTCTTCTATTTTTCTCGTATGTATTAATATATAACCAACAAGACCGATGTTCACCATCTTCCCAAGTCAAGGTTTTCTGATCCACCTCGACAGATTACATTTCATATTTGGTGGTCACGGGTGGTGACATGTAACGCCGATCTAAAATTTCACTTAGATCGACCGGACACTGACCCCTGACTTTTAGCCAATGAAAAGACTCGTAGCATAGCCTACACGTCGCCATTATTTTGTTTTTACATCCTTTCCCCCTCTATCATGTGGTCAATACGTGATCGATTGTTAGACCCGTTCTGATTTACTCATGAAACGGTACCTGCATCCAATGGAAATCGACGCCGCGAAGTCATACTATACAGACAGATCTGCCCAGGTGTGTGAGTAACGGAGTGGATCGGACTTGAGAAGATGGTGCTCGCCGACCCTTCCCTGAAAATGATAATTATTTTCCCTAGGAGTCCATGTGGTTTCAGCCAAGCTAACTAATCTTCGATGAGGTTTCAGCTAGAAGTTACAAATATGAATTTAAGAATTGGTGTGGAAATATTTGACTATAATTTAGGTTCAGTTCATACTTATGCGCCAACATGTGAACACTGAATCGTGGGAATTGATGTTCATCGTCTTTGCACGAACGTTGGATCACGATTATACCATTCCAAGTATCTCTCTGTTAAGCGTCCGCTGATGGATAGATTTTGAGATCATAAAAATGTCTCAGGAAAATCTTGGAAATGAAGAGTCAAACATGAACATATATTTTCGCCATTGTGAAAACTAAAATTTCAAAGGTTATTCATTAGTATATGTCAAAGAAATGTTTTTATGAGTTTAATTAAATGTTTTTCTTTTTAGCGTATTAGGAAAATACTTAAATGTCGGAGCATAAATTCTGTCGTTTTGTGTTTTTTCTCTGATCGAAAGATAGGTTTTATGATGGACGCTAAACATTAAAAGACTTGGAATGACCTTGATGTAATTCGCTTTCCTTTCATCCTTCAGTATGCCCGTCACTTTTCTTTGTGAAATGACTTCTACCTTTCTGCACTCGTCACTACGTTTAAATATACATATATTTAAAAGCAAGTTTAATTGTATTGAATAAAGTATACTAGTCCAAATCATTTTTAAATACAAACGCCTCTCAACTGTAATTGTACATTTTATGATAGTATTTATTCAGTTGACAAGCATAATTATTGTATTTAAGCAAATCTCTTCAAATCAAAAGAAAATGTTAACGAGATGAATGTTGAGTATTGATCCGTATTTGAGGCCATTTTCGGGTCCACTTTGTTATAGGTGGTCGGGTTTGAATTTTGATGAGCAAAACAGAACTTCGGTTCTCTTCTCCTTCTTCCTGTACTCTGCATATCTCCTCTGGAGTATTCTCGTAGACTTGTGTGGCACATGGGAAACATGCCATTTATATACAGATAAAAACCGCATATTTACAAATATTTACATATCAACTGTTATTTCCTTGGTTGCAAGTATATAGAACAACTGCATTCATATTTCAATAACTCAAGTCGGTCGTCGCGTGACCCAAGCGTTTAACCACTTTACGTTTGGCGTAGGAATACATAACATTTTAGAAATCCTTTCCATGACCATGTATTTGTCGGACAAGTCTTCTCTGAACATATGAATAAATCAATAAAGAATAAAATAACACACATTCATTTTGTACTTTTTATTTAATCTTAAAAGCCATTCAATACCGCAAAACAAACAAAAATCACGGAAAGAAATAGAAAAAAACAAGACTAGGCCTGCATCTGTAGCACACTGTACATGCCCATATTGCGATAGATCTAGGTCATGTTATCAAAAGAAACACAGGTCACAGAAATGCTTTGCCGTCACCATATATTCTTGTCACAACGATCATCTCTTGCTTTCCAAATGGTAAGCCTATCGGCCATTTGCACACGGCCCATTCGGGCAATTAAAATCTAAATCTGACACATTGTCCATACGTTTCACTGAAAAATGGTAAAATAAGGATATAAATTAATTTTATTTAGTATGCGATCAGGATTGTTTTTCATTGTTTTTGAAAACATCATTCGGGAATTTATAAAAGTGGCAAGTTTGCTGATGGTAAAAAACTTCATAAGGATTGTTTTTGTGCAGCACGAAGTGCTGCAACAGAAAAAATCATTTTCGAATGCTGCACAGCATTTTCCATCAGCAATTGCTTTTATACCCCGATAATGTACAAAAAATGAAAAACAATCCTTAATTAAAAACATCACAGTCTGCTTAAATGGTGAGTTGGAGGGTGCTCAGCTGTTCCTTGAACCCCTCTATACTGGATGCCGTGGCAACATTTAATCAGGTATGTTGTTCCGCAAGCGTATGGTGGAAGGAAAAAAGGATTGCTGATGACGACAGAAGATATCGCAAGTTTTGACCTCTGGTATTTGATGGTACTTCCCTCAGTGTTAGATAGGGTTGTGATGGTATGGCTACAAGGCAGAGTATCACCCAGTAAAGCATCACTAAACTGACTGAGACTTCTGAGCATAGACAAAACACTGCTTGTTGTTCTGTAATATCCGTATCCAAGGCTTGCGGCCCTACTCTGAACCATCTCCAGTTTGTTGATGTTTTTTTGGAAGATGGGGTCCCATACTACACAAGCATACTCTATGACTGATCTTACTATGGTTCTACAGCATTGCTCCTTGCTCATGCTAGGGCATATGTAGATTTTACGTCGAAGAAAACCATTGATGTTTTTTGCTTTCTTTGCTACTCTGTCAATATAGGGTGTCCAATTGAGTTTAGAGCTGATGTTAAGTTCAAGGTATTTCGCCGATTTTACTGTTGCGAGGGCTACACCGCGGATGCTGTAGGTGGTTATCTCTGGTTTTCTCTTTTTGACTCTTAATACCTAATATTTATCCGGATTAAAGGACATAAGCCAGTTTTCCTCCCACTGTTGTCTAGGTCTTGTTGTAGGATCCTAGAGTCCTCTTGTGATTTTATCTGCCTGTACAGAAGACAATCGCCTGCAAACAGTCGTGTTAATGATGTTATATATTCTGGTAAGTCAATTATGTAGGTTAGAAGCAGGAGGGGCCCTAAGACCTTCTGTGGGGCACACCTGATGTTATTGTTAACCTTTCAGACCTCTCACCATCACAAATAACTTATTGACTGCGGTGATGGAGGAAGCATTGCTTGCGGCCTCTTAAATGCATCCAACGGTTCCCGGGTACTTAAGTTTTGCGTAATGTCCGTCCGTCTTTGTTCTTGCTTTTTCCTCATTTATTCAACTAGGCTTCCCACATTCCCTATCGCTATATACATCTTATATTATAAGAAGACGGCGTATCGCATATAAAATTTACGCTTAAACCGTCGTTATTTTTAGAGTTGTTCCCCTTTGTTGATTTTATTTGTCCGGCCATATATTCAGACTCCCAATATTTATTGCAGGCCGGCGTGTACATTTTGAGACATTTTGCACGCCTACCACCCTTATTGTCAGAGTTATTCCCCTTTGTCGGGTTCATTTCTTCACGTAGACTCATCTGATCATATATTTGGTGGTTCAGATATACATATCAGGTAGAATATGATGGATGTTTTTGTCAATTTATACATGTTGCTTATATGTTTCAGGTAGGGAACTATTCATTCTACAAATGAGCTTTTATATTTAAGTTTTTTGGGTTTTTTTTTACAAGTATCGCGTTTTCGTCTAATTGCCGTATACGTCGATGATTTAATACCAAAGTACATACGTACCGGTGTTGTAAATCAGACGAAACACGCGTTCATTTAAGTTAAACAAGAGCCTAGAATCCAAGTATGCTTGAGACATGTAGGGCAAATACAGGTGATAATAAAAGACTTCATTTACATTTTATAACAGCACTTTAAAAGTTTGATACCACAGGAGATCTAATTATGCCTATTTGCACAGTCAATAATACATTTTTTGTGATATGGATTTAACAGGTAATTTCACTCGTTATCCTGTACATGTTATTATTTGCCGCTCACTTTTGAAGCGATCGACATATTACGGCATAACAAAAGAGATGAAATATGTATTATTGTGGTCGGGTCCCGGATTGCATTAAAAAGAGGTGAAGACTTCCGTCATGACAATATACATTTATTGTTTAGCTTCAGACTAAGAATACTCGATTTGTACGGATTAAAAGAACGCACCTGTCTTTTCAATGCTATTAAAAGTGACGACCAATATCCGTAATTCTGATCAAGTATTTATAGCTATAATAGATTAAAATTCATTCTATTCGTAATCTACCAGACTCCTTGGTGCGTTACACCCCTGCAGGTAATCTCTTGCACAAAGATGTCGGTCCTTGCACTCCGGAGCAATCTCTGTCAAGGTCTCGACTTTTGTCAGTTTCGTGAAAAAATATATAAATACAGTAAAACCTGCTGTAGTGGCCACCTCTATATAAGGATTACCTGTTTATAAGGGCCAGTTTTTTTAATTCGCTTGACTGCATACTTCAACTTAACTTAACTGGATCTGTGTATAAGGGTCACCTGCACATAAGGTCAATATTTTTTGGTCCCTTTGGTAGCCCGTATATACAGGTTTCACTGTATGCTATACTATAGAATTAGCTGTTTATAAAAGATCGGTCTTTTCGCGTATATTTTTAGTGCTGACATAGGAAAAAAAATGAGGAGAAAATACTTTTTAAAAATGGGTATAATTATAGAGATCAAATTTTTGCGAAAAGTACGCTTACTCTTGGTAATTATGTTTTTATATTCATTTTGTGGGTTAAATGACCACGTGTTTTGGAACTTCTTTTTAGACGTTGACAGAGATTGTTTGGGAGTGCAAG
This sequence comes from Atrina japonica, assembly GCA_030159075.1. Taxonomy (NCBI): domain Eukaryota; kingdom Metazoa; phylum Mollusca; class Bivalvia; order Pterioida; family Pinnidae; genus Atrina; species Atrina japonica. The sequence goes on along the minus strand of BROG01000047.1, from coordinate 1,704,067 downwards.
GCCCGAAAGCTCTGTGTAAGAGATTACCCTGCAGGTACTAATGACAGTGGGAACAAAGGTTCTAGGCTATAACTATTTACTGAGATCACCTGTTTATAAGAGCAATACTTTATACAACGGCAACATCGACAAATTTATTCTGTGAATGGATCAACGTCATTATGAATCTCTCTCTCTCTCTCTCTCTCTCTCTCTTGTCTCTCAGATTTGACACATGCATGCATATCAAAACAAGGGAAACCGCACAGAATGCAAGTAGGATAGAAGTAGATATTCTGTTACGTTTAACAAATGAGGTGGTTCCTAATGCAATGCAACATGTTCTGGGCACTACGTACCCGTTTTGATTTTATACGTTCGCCTCACAAGCGAAATGTCCAGGTTTCGAATCCTGACCACGACCTTCATCAAACACTAGCCAAAGAAACTTAGAATTAGAAATGAAAGTACTTATTTTGGATGTAACTAAAAACTGAGGTCCCATTTCACGGTAGATGTAGCGTGTTAATTTCATCGCAAAACGTTAATACAGCCATATAATTTCTGGCGCATATACCTGTAGCTAAAATATTCATCAATAAACCTTCATAGGATTTGCAGTGACATGTTTCGTTTTGCAATATTTGATATCAAGAAATTGAAATACAACGCAAACTGATATTGAAATCAATGTCCTTCGATAGCCGGCACGCCCATTCTGACGTAGAACCGTTCACTCGCCTCTGGATTTCAGAGTTTGGTACGTTGTTCTTATCTCCCGTATAGATCTCTTAAGTAAACCTCTGCATGGTCATTCAAGAATTAAAGGATATTTATTACACAGGTAATGCATCTGATATGCGAGGTGTTTATATAACATTGGTATAAGTAACGTGAGTATATAAATAAACTTAAACTTTAAAACCTTCAGGGATTTGGCAATATGAGCTAAATTTACCATAATAACTTAAACTTTAAAACCTTTAGAGATTTGGCAGTACACGTTAAATATACTAGGTGCCTAGTTACATTGTTCTTTTTACAGAATGTCTGTTACAATGAAAGTCTCTCTCTCTCTCTCTCTCTCTCTCTCTCTCTCTCTCTCTCTCTCTCTCTCTCTCTGTTCTTCACACACACAAACACACACACACACACACACACACACACACACACACACACACATATATATATATATATATATATATATATATATATATATATATATATATATATATATATATATACAGCAGTAAAACCTGCTATAGCGGTCACCTCTATATATGGATTACCTGTTTATAAGGGCCAGTTTTTTTGACTGCATACTTCAACTACATTGAACCTGTGTATAAGGGTCACATGCACATAAGGTCAATATTTTCTGGTCCCTTTGGTGGCCCGTATACAGGTTTCACTGTATCTATCTATCTATCTATCTATAATGCATGTAGCTCTGAGTGGGCGTTGTTTGTATGTATAGGGATGTTGGTACGTGCTTGTGTTTTTTTAAAAGTTTTATACCTAGATCAAAGTCGCGGGGTGGGGTTATGATATAATAACGTTTAGCGTCTAAGACGCTTGGAGTCCCAAGACACGACACGTAGAGAGTAAAGCCCACTTATTCAGGAATACAAAAAAAAGTTTACATGAATATAACATTTTGTGTTCATTATCGGAGAACCCGTGCAAAAATGCCTTATAATAACATCAAATATGATAACATATACATTATAATTATACATTTATTCCAAATGTCTATTTTGATTGTTTAAAAATAATAAATCTTTGTCATTGCGTGAACCAAATAACATGGTCACCTCTTACGTTTCGTGTTACGGATATCATAACATATTTTATAAAACCTAATTAGCACAGAACCAGTATACTTGCACCATTACCGTCTTTTCTGAAATCATCGATAAATATATTATTTTGAAACATAAGTACTCTTTACATATAGTAATCTTTTAACTTAATCCGCTGTATTCAAACATTTAAAGAAATCTGGTTTATAATGCCAAACACTAAACACAGACATTTTAAAGTACAATGTACGTAGTACTGCGCTTTTTTCTTAATATCTTGTATTGATTCGAATTTGTAAACCTCAAATTTGATTAAAATCTAGATTTGCCCGGTAATCAGTTTCGCTTTCAATATTACAATATGTATATTTCAAAATTCTATGCGCGTAAATGCTTTTAAAGTAGAGAGAATCACTTTCAATAGGATGAATTAATTGCCCCTTTACCCACAGATGAATTTGTAATTTAAATCCATTTGGGTCGTGACAAAAGTGTTTGTATTGTTTAAACAAAATGCAATTTAAAACTTGATCAAAATATGATCACATTGTTTATAGGTAAACAAAGCGTCGTGATTGTGATTCAACATCGAAAACAATCGATTTCAGAAAGCCAATGAGAGAGAGAGAGAGAGAGAGAGAGAGAGAGAGAGAGAGAGAGAGAGAGAGAGAGAGAGAGAGAGAGAGAGAGAGAGAGAGAGAGATTACTCAAATTAACTACGGTAGATATTTTAATATATGTATCTCCGTATGTACTTGCAACCAGCAGCGTTCAGCGTTTAATTGTGATCGATTTGGGGGTACATAGAGTTAATTTCATGCCATCCACAAGTGTCTGATATACATGGAGGTCTGGAGCACGTATAAACGTTGACAATATGTTAAATAATTACAAAAGGCTGTGGTGAACAGGACATATTGAGATATATGGCGGACATAAGTTGACTTACACAGCAGATTTCACCAAGGGTTGAAGATAACGGCATCAAACTCTTACAGCTAAGCTGATTTCTAAAGATGACAGGTTAAAGATAACAGAAATCCATTTGCATACTGTTATATCTAAATTTAGATAGAGTGATGAAATTTCGTTATATCACGAATTCGGTACAACCATGTCCGTTATGACAAAATATTTATTATGAGTTGTATTTTTTCATATCTATAATTCACGTGTGATGGTAAATACAGTTCACCACGCTATAACGCCCCCGTTATAGCGCCAAACCCGCATAACCGCTATTTTTTGAAGAACGGATTTCCTCCAATATAATTCCGCCGGAACCCGCACACCGCCCCCATTTTCCGGTACAAAGGGTCATTAATGCATGTAAGATCACCCGAACATATCACCGGACCAGGTAAATAGCCATGTGTCTCCCAATAAATATACCCAATTTTTGACTGATGCTATGGATAGTTTGCGATTGCTTGTTGGTTAGTTCGTTCGCCTCGCAATTGGAAAAACTCCATGTTCAATCCCTGGTCATTCTCTAAACTCGTTAAAACAAGTAGTGGTAAAATATATAGTTCCTTTGCTAAAAGCTCGGGACTGAAAGCTGAAGTTCTTTGTCACGGAATTGACGTGGATCACCGCTTTATTGTTATTCATAAGTTTATAATTCGATTTGCGATACTGTGTTATATTAAAGACTTTAAAATAGTAGTGAATGTTCCCTCGCAAGTGCTTGGCATATGAAGTGAAAATCACGAGTCTTTTGAATACAGATTAAAACCTATACCCCATGCTTTGGCGTCAGTCCATAGCACAAACCAAAATTTGTGGCACTTCACCTAAAGCTGATGACTTCTCCATATAATTGAAAAGTCCTTGGCGGGATGTAAAGGGCCAATCAAACAAACTTTCTATACGTCAATATTTCCAAACATAGCGCAAGTTCTGACAAAGCTCGATCCTAGTACGTTAACAGGAAGAGCAACGCTCTAACCACTTGGTTGATTCTACGTTAACAGGAAGAGCAACGCTCTAACCACTTGGTTGATTCTACGTTAACAGGAAGAGCAACGCTCTAACCACTTGGTTGATTCTACGTTAACAGGAAGAGCAACGCTCTAACCACTTGGCTCTAAGACCCGAGCTAACCTTTCGGCCACAGAGTCCCCATACTTGCACAGTGCAGAATCGGATGCATAATTGCATTTGCTTGAATAAATGATACGAAATTACCAGTTATCGAACTCGGATAATCCCGCTTGCAAATTGAGCGCCATTCTATTGTAGATTTTCAATATTTGTGTTGTGGTTTTACATTCTACTAAGAAATTTTCGCTTAGGTTAAATGCCACGTTTACTTGCATTACGGACTGACGCCAATGTAGTGAGTAGTAAATGAATACGTGCCACGCCCATCTTAACCCGAGACATCGGTTCAAAGTGACACCTAAAAGAATCGTTAATATAGCTTGGCAAAGGAACAGTCACTACCTTTTAAAAAGTCTTTGGTATGAGCCGGTATCAGGAATCGAACCCTGAACATCTAGCTTGCAAGTCGAACCCTCTGCCACTAGACCACCGATGCCGTAATCGTTTTAAAAGCTTTTCTAAAACTATGACCGAGCTTTCCTCCTAGCAGTATTTGTAGGTTTACAATTCCGAATCGTTTGTCGGTTTCAATATGTCTTTTTGATGTACGGCACCAAGGTATTCGAATCAAATTACTTTTATTTTTTTAAAAATACAAATAATTTAGAATTTAGTATGAAGTCGATTTTCTCTTTTATATCAAAAGGAAAGCTATATCTATACCTGAATTCTAGATCAAATTGTTTTTATATCTGTGTGTGCTTGCATAGACGAGTTTATGAATAAACAATTAACATATATTGGATAATACAAACTAAAGAAAAGATATTGAAAGTGTATTGTTATTCGGCAAAACCGTTGTATGATATGAAAAACGGTCCTTTAAACGGCAAACTGTCGAGATACAGGGCATTATCAGCAGAGAACGTTTAATGTTAATCAGAATCAATGCTCATACAATCGCTCATAGAAATATATAGATTCTTTTTTTTTGTTCACAGCGCGTCAGTGCATTTTGATAATACGTCTATTGGCATGTATATATGTATTGCTATGGGATTATCGCGGCAGCTTCATTATGACAAACTCGAGTTCCTTTCTTACAGGTCCACATTCAGTATTTTTTCTTTAATCTGTACCGATTAAGTGTTCCAATACGTAAGACAGTGTGTTTTATGTTTTTTATTATGTTCATAAGGATTATATACATTTAAGCATGCGTACTGGATCTTAAGTTGGAAATATATTTGTATGACGGAAATAAGACGATTAAGAAATTATTAACAAACTTTTAATAACAAGAGGTGGAGAAATGTTCATTTTCAGTTACTTTTCGAGAGATAAAATGTGAAAAGGAGAACGTTCAGGACTCGAGTCCAATAGGGTTCTAAAAAGAAACAAGGATTAGAATCTTATCGTTTTAGGAAACAGGAAAGGATTTTATTTGAAGATGTGAAATTTTGTGAATTTTATCTCAGTTTTGTGTTTTGTTTTCGCTACATGACAATGGTTCGGATTTTAACTGTGTGTTTCACACTTTTTGCCTTTCTGAAAACTATAGGTAGGTAATATTGCTTTATATATATATAGTGTATTGAGTCGAATCATATATAGTTTGATAAGGATGATAACAATAAACAATTATTCATAAATAAACAATTTATGAATCAATAATGCCCCTACCTGTGAAATCATTATCAAGTGAATGGAGAGCGAGTAAAAAAATATTTAGTAAAATCTTTCATTTTTCACCCAAAGGACGGTCTTACCGACACAGATAAGATATAATCCGTCTGATATTTTGTATTATTTATTTATTTATTTATTTTATTTATTTATAATAATGGTATAGTAAATTTGACAGTAAGTAAAAAAAAAAAGAAAAAAAAAAAGAAACTGGAACGAAATAAACCGTACATCCATTAAGAATACAAGTACACATTTTCATCAAATGAATGTTAGCTTTAAAATTTGGATTCTACTGAGGTAGTCAATAAGAGTTTTTTTTAAAGTTTGTCATGTTTAGTTTCAGCTACATCAATTGAATTCAAAAGTTCAACACGACATAAACAAACCAACATTCCTTCCGAGAATATTGATGAAGCAATGCATGCTCCCTAGCTTTTTAACCCAACCCTTAACCTGACGGACGGATACAAAACCTACCCCCCACTCGGTTAAAACCGGTAGATTTATATCAAATTGACATACAGGAAGCCGAAACTACATATATGTCAATAAAATAAAATCTAGTACATAGGCTACGTGTGTCTGTGTCATTTCTAATATATAACAAAAATGACACACACACACACACACACACACACACACACACACACGCGCGCGCGCTATAGCCTCGCCTAAGACCACCTCGCTTAGGATACCAACTCACATTTCATACCATAACTTTCCAGTCTCTTGATAACTATTTAATAGTACAGAACCTCACTTAAGAGACTACCTCACTAATAAGATCGCTTTAATTTAGTCAGTTAGGTGGTCTTAATAGCGAGGTTCCACTGTAACACCTCACTAATCAGACTACTTTAAGTCAGTTAGTTAGGTGGTCTTAGTAGCGAGGTTTCAATGTAACACCTCACTAATCAGACCACTTTGAGTCAATTAGGTGGTCTTAATAGTGAGGTTCCACTGTAACACCGCACTAATCAGACCACATTGAGTCAGTCAGTTAGGTGGTCTTAGTAGCGTTGTTCCATAGTAACGCCTTACTAATCCAACCACTTCGAGTCAGTCAGTTAGGTGGTGTTAGTATCGAGGTTTTTATGTAACACCTCACTAATCAGAAAACTTTGAGTTAGTTAGTTAGTTGGTCTTAGTAGCGAGGTTCCTATGTAACACCTCACTAATCAGACTACTTTGAGTCAGTCAGTCAGGTGGTCTTAATAGCGAGGTTCCCCTGTAACACCTCACTAATGACCACATTGAGTCAGTTAATCAGGTGGTCTTAATAGCGAGTCTCCTGTGTAAAACCTCACTAATCAGACCACTTTGAGTCCTCAGTCAGGTGGTCTTAATAGCGAGGTTTCACTACTAAACAGACCACTTTGAGTCAGTTAATCAGGTGGTCTTAATAGCGAGTCTCCTGTGTAAAACCTCACTAATCAGACCACCTCACTAATCAGACCACTTTGAGTCCTCAGTCAGGTGGTCTTAATAGCGAGGTTTCACTACTAAACAGACCACTTTGAGTCAGTCAGTTAGGTGATCTTAATAGCGAGGTTTCAATGTACTAGACTTTATTTTATTGACATAGTTTCGGTCTCTTGTGGTCGGACCAACATTAACTTGGAATACGTGTAATTAGAAGTACGTAGGCCTATATTAATTTAACACAATTTTCCAATGTTAACATGGGAACCGGAAAGGGGGTAACAATATTACGCCGAACATCGCGATGTTTTACCTCTAGTCTGAGAAGGTTTGAGATTCGTATGAAATCACTTTAGTTGTGGAAAATGTGTGGCATTTTCCCACCGTGATCGAGTTTTTCTGATATTTTTCTTTTAAAAAGTATAATCGCCTCAAATAGTATTACATTCTGTGTCAGCACTAAAATATGTGCAAAAAGATCAATACTTTATAAAGATTAAAATCTACAGTAGATTTATATATTTTTCTAGAAACTGGAAAAAGTTGAGACGTTGACAGAGATTGATCGATAGTGCAAGGACCGACAACTCTGTATAAAAGATTGTATGACTTCATCAGTTGAGCTGCTCGAATTTAAAAAAAGATGTAGAGTTCCGAAAGAAAATTTGGTATCATATATGGCTAAATGATGAACATAAATGTATTGTCATGTTGTAAAAAAAGAATCTTTATAATGCCACGACGAAAAATCGGAGTGTACCAATTGCAAATGATACTAAATGCAATGAATTCATGTGGTCTGTATTACGCCAATAGATTTGTATTTTTAAAAAAAAAAAAAAAAAAAAAAAATGTGAAAGGAGAGATATGAATATTTAAGTCAGTGCCCGGTATTTAAAGGCGAACTTAATATGCGCGACGAAAATTTAAACAAAGTCGCTTTACCAAATAAAAAAAAAATATTGGATCGGGTAAATATTCACAGTTTTCTACGCGACAAGCTTTACACCATGTTAAAGGTTTTTTATTTATCCAAACAACTTTACAATCCTCGCACTCTCTACCTGAGGACTTCTTCAGGAGCTTTTAAATGTTTTTGTTTATTGAAATTTGTGGCTTAGACTTCTTTTATAATATCCATGCAAAGCTTAATATTCACATTAATGTAGATCCGTTATATTTAATCAGTTTCTGAATTGTTGGCTATTTAAACATTCTTGGTTGACCTACCCGCAACAAAATAATGCAAAGATATAACCAGTTGACCGTAACCGAAAAAGCTGGGGAACTTCTTTTTTGCACCTTTCTGTTTCTTAGAGTAAATATTATTGAAGTAAATATGAATCTTCGGAACTTGTCTTTCAGTATACATCGTAATCGTTTGCAATCAATTTGGTAAGAGCGCTGGTTTCTAAGGCGCAAGGTCACAGCTTTGACACCCGACCAAGACCATACATGAATATTCTTTATTCGTTTCCTGCCCTTGTGCCCCTCTAAAACACTGATAACCTCACCATATACGTTTAAATTGTCCTGACGAGATGTAAAGATCCACATACATGCATATTGGACTCGAGAACTACAATATGCAATACATTGTTTGAGTTTTTGCTTTTATTTTGTTTTGTACAAGCGGGGCCTGGACCCTTAACCATATTTGTTCAAGAGACAAAAAGCTACAGTCTTAGAATCTCTTGTTTTACGAAAGGAATAATTTCAAGTTTAAAAATGAGCCACCTAGAGAAACAAGAATATGGCGAAATCCTGTTATTTTATTTGCTGAAGGAAAGAAGTCGTCATCTGGGTTCTCCAACACCACTTGACTGGACGATAGCTGAATTTTGCATAATACTGTAAAATTATAATCTTATTGTACATCATTTACAAGACCAGATCTTTATTATTTTATATGGTTGTTGAGATCTAGTAATGCTCATACAAAACTTCGTACCAATTTGTTATTGTTAGAGGTATTATGTTGGTCAATCAATGTTTTGGTGTAACACACTTCGTATAGTGTGAAAAACATCTCTTTCAACACACGGTTTAACTAGAGTTCGTTTAACACACATTGGTACTACCGATCACATTTAGCTTGCCACAAATTGAAAACTTTTATGCTATCTTTTCAGTTGTTTTGTAGACAGAATTTTAGACAAAGTGGCTACCATTTGACCAGATATGACGCAGTATCATGAACTACTTTATTCGGCGTAGTAACATAGACTACTTTATATGGCATAATAATATAAACTACTTTACCAATATTAGCAGAAACTACCACGTACTGGGCGTGATATAGCATGGCATATATATTCCTTAGGAATGTTAAACTTTGGCCTTTGTGTTATGAATCGTATTACATATACCATCATGTTTCTTTTGCAATCCAGATTCTACACATGATTGCATTCTAGATCACTGATGTCAAGTGTTGGGATATACATTAGATTTACATTTTGTTTGCTCCCCGCTTATATTTTTTGGACCATATCTTCAACACTCACACTCCTAACTTCCTACAACCATTATTTCCAAAGTGATAAAAGAAGACTTTGATAAATCATAACTTCAAAAGTATAAATATTTTGCTGAGATAAGGTCACCCACCAACCTCAGTTCATCTGCCGCTCCTAACAGAATATGGTCGCCAATAAAGTTTTCTGTTGACAGTTCTCAACGCGGACAAATTATAATATGTACAGACATTACTGCCATATAAAATAAATTTGTTATGAAATAATAGTTCGCGGAGCAGTTTCGTATGACATCATAAACTTTATCGTCATTTACTGCCTTTTGAGCGAATCTCCGAATCGTAAGTTGTAAATCGCACAAAACCTAATTGTCAATACAATACAATTGTCTAGACGACTAGGAGTTGATTACATGAAAATTTCATCTCAGCTTGTATTTATTAATCTGATGTGTTGATAAAACCATTTGTGTATGTATGTGAGTTATCTGATTATTTTCCCAGCATAGATATCTTCCACAACATATTTCAAGCAGATTTATTTGATGTCTTGATCTGAACGATGTCATTTCCTTATCTCTACTATAGCCAAACAGAACAAAAATTGCTGTCAGATAACGGAATAGAAATGAAATATAAACCCCTTTTTATTAATAAATGACTTGAAATTGATTTCTGAAAGCAAAGACAAGTCTATTGTCACTGTTTAAGTAAATATCGATTCGCTTTCTTTCTGTTTTATTTATTTTTCAGCAAAAGTAAATTTATTCTCGTATATATTGTTAATGACTGCTCTGATAAAGTTGCGTAAGGAACAAACAGTATAAAACTTAGGAGTGGCCACGTGGCAGTGAAATAACTAATGGTATTATATATGGTAAATACAAGACACTGGAAGTATGTTGACAATGTGTGGTTCGTTTGACGTAATAAAATCACAAGTTTAAAGGTAAATACATTGTAAAATGTGTCAATGTAAAAGGCAATCATTTCAGGGGAGTAGCTAAGCAAAAATGTTGTGTACTCAAAACTACGAAGAGTGGTATGGGCCAATTAGTACCACAGTGGATCCATCATCCGGGGCAAAACCTTGGTAGGGGATCGATCTAGGGAGGGATGAGACACCCAAAAGCTCCAGAAAATAACACTTTTCCCACTATTTCGAAAGAGTACTTGCCTGTGTTTCACAAAACTTCTCAGAATGAGTATTTTCCCCATTTTTTGCGAATTCGATGTGTAGGCAAATGCGTGTTTGCGTTACAGGTTGCTACGCCCATGCAGTTTTATTTTTTATACTTACACGAAGTATATTTCGACGGCAATGGCATTGGGTGAACATATTTGATAATTTGAAATGACCAAAGAAGTTTGACTATATATGATGAAAATATATGGGATAAAATAGTCTGTCAACCCCGTTATCATTCAGTTTAGACTCCTTGTGCTTGTAAACATATGTCAATTTAACTTAGTAGACCGATAACTCATAGATCTTTGTTCCTTAACAAGAGAACCACGAGGCTGTTGTTTTTTGGCCTACAATGCGCTTATTTGTTTCATAATTACGGAATATGTAACCAGTATCGATAACAGTTATAGCATTGAAAATAGAAACATTTTAGATGCAACTCGAATGCTCTGAAGTTACTTTTATTATTCTTGTTAAATACCATGTCAATTTTATTCTAATTCACATATTGATTAATTGATGCTGTCGTTTTACACGTATACCATTCCTATCATCAAATTGATTTTTGCAATCTGAGAACAAATCTACTATTTATTTTTGAAAAGATTTACCCAGTGAATCGGGATACTTCTAACTCCACACTCTATTATTATTATCTGAAATCGATTGTATAACATTACATGTTTTAAATTCCAGTTCTTGCTCTGTTTTAAAAAAAAAAAACATAAGCATAATGTAGATAAATGTCAACCATCGCCATGGAATTGTTAGGGATCGAAATTTCCAAAATGTTGGAAAATGTTTGTATCAATATTAGATCTACAGCAACGAGGGTAGAATGTGGTTGTTTTAAAGCATTGCTCGATTCGCAACCGGAGAGTCGCGGGTTCGAGTCTCAGGGGATACAGCTGGCTTTACCTGTCCTTTGGATGAGACAATAAAACCGAGGTCCCGTGTCACAGTAGGTGTCGGCTCGTTAAAGAACATTCACTGCTAAATGGTCGTAAGTGCCGAACATAGGCGAAAATTTGAAGCCCTTCACCGGTATTTGATGACGTCTCGATATGAGTGAAAAATTCTTGAGTGGGACGTTAAATAGCAATAAACAACAACTTTTAGTGTAAGAAATAATTTGTTATCATTTTATATTTGTGGAAAATTAATTTGTATTTCTTGAGAAGGAGATATAAATTTGGGAAAGAAATAACTAAACCATTTCAGGAAACAAGAAATATAATCTGAGAGAACAAGAATCTCACGGGAACGAGAATTATGCTTTTATTCGCGAAAATATAATAGCAATCACGTGAAAAGTTGCATGTAATCTTCCGCTTTTAACGGAATAAAGGGTTCCAATGGAGGAAACCGAAACGATAGTGTATACTTATACATTATAGAAATGTCACGTGGTACACAAGATAGAAAATTCTTATTGGTTTCTAGCGGAATTGGTTTGTATTTAACATGGGCAGGTATCAGTGCCAAAAAAAAAAATGTAATTAATCAGCTTTCGTAGAAACATGGAAACGAAAAGGATCGATCTGCTTATATATATATATTTGTCACGAGGATGTTTTAATGCAAACGCAAACATAACAGATAAAATGCAATCAATGTAAAAGGGATGGTATAATTCGCACCAGTCTACTGTATTCAATAATTTACCGATTCAAACATAAACATTCATTGTTCCATTCAGACTTAGTTCGATTTATTTCAAATAGTGTTTTATTGACTTTTTAATGTTTTGAAATTATCATATCTAAAGTAACATGGTGCGTGCCCTCTGAATTGTGATGTCTGACTGAGATTTCCGTTTTGTGTCGTCTGCAAACTGAGTACATACTTGTGGATCACCTAGTTTGTCGTCTTGCAACGGCTTCGTCAGTCATATTTTGGGATTCCGTTGAATAACTTGAGTTTTTTTACAAGCAGATTTTCTCTAAAAACGTGCTGCTTTATAACCATGATATCAGTAATTAATTCGATAATGGTAAAAACTTACTAGAGTTACGTCACTTTGAAAGCGTCAAAATAACATATTTTGGCATTTTCGTTACATATATAGTTTCATAGTTTTCAAGCGGATCACAACAAATATATGTGTCAGACATGTAGACCTGTGATCTTATCCTATAAATATATCACAATTTCTGTGAGTGTGTATAGGCGGAGCTAAGCTATAAAACACGTAAAATGCTTAATTTAATGTAACTGGTAACAGACAAATCTTCCATTTTTGTAGCGGTTTTTGTATTACAAATAAATATGGAGCCGGCCTGGCTCAGTCGGTAGCGCGCTCGACTCTGGATCGTGAGGTCGTGAGTTCGAGTCCCGCCTGCGGCAGGTTGGTTTCCTGTCTTTTGGATGAGACAGTAAAAACTGGAGGTCCCGTGTCACAGTAGGTGTCGGCACGTTAAAGAACCCTCACTGCTCAATGACCGTAAGTGCCGAGCATAGGCCAAAATTTGAAGCCCTTCACCGGCATTTGGTGACGTCGCCATATGAGTGAAATATTCTTGAGTGGGACGTTAAACAACAACAAACAAACAAATAAATATATTCTCCTGTGTAATTTTGTTATTGTGTACTTACGAACCTATACTATAAATTTAAAGGTTTTGTTGACATACCAACATTCTGTTTTGTTGACATACGAACCTTGTTTTTTTGACAAACGAAATTTCTGTTTTGTTGACATACAAACCTTCTGTTTTGCTGACATACCAAACTTTTGTTTTGTTGACATACCAACCTTCTGTTTGGTGAAATACGAAATTTCTGTTTTGTTGACATGCAAACCTTCTGTTTTGTTGACATACGAACCTTCTGTTTTGTTAATATACGAACTTTCTGTTCTGTTGACAAACGAAATTTCTGTTTTTTTGACATACAAACCTTCTGTTTTGTTGAAATACGAAATTTCTGTTTTGGTGACATACAAACCTTCTGTTTTGTTGACATATGAACCTTCTGTTTTGTTGAAATACGAAATTTCTCTTTTGTTGACATACGAAATTTCTCTTTTGTTGACATACAAACCTTCTGCTTTGTTGACATACGAAGCTTCTGTTTTGTTGAAAAACAAAAGTTCTGTTTTCTTGACATGCCAACCGTCTATTTTGTTGATTGATGTAATTGTTTTCTGACAAACCGACTGTTTCACATCAGTATTTGTATTTATAGACGTACCAAATCTTGTGTATAGGTTTTGGTTGTTTACAGATAACGTCACATAATCTATTCTTGTGTAGGTGTTTGGTTGTTTACAGAAGTACCTACTATTGTGTAGGTTTTGGTTGTTTACAGATAACATCACATAATCTATTCTTGTGTAGATGTTTGGTTGTTTACAGAAGTACCTACTATTGTGTAGGTTTTGGTTGTTTACAGATAACGTCACATAATCTATTCTTGTGTAGGTGTTTGGTTGTTTACAGAAGTACCTACTATTGTGTAGGTTTTGGTTGTTTACAGATAACGTCACATAATCTATTCTTGTGTAGATGTTTGGTTGTTTACAGAAGTACCTACTATTGTGTAGGTTTTGGTTGTTTACAGATAACATCACATAATCTATTCTTGTGTAGGTGTTTGGTTGTTTACAGAAGTACCTACTATTGTGTAGGTTTTGGTTGTTTACAGATAACATCACATAATCTATTCTTGTGTAGGTGTTTGGTTGTTTACAGACGTACCTACTGTTGTGTAGGTTTTAGTTGTTTACAGATAACAACACATAATCTATTCTTGTGTAGGTGTTTGTTGTTTACAGATAATATCACATAATCTATTCTTATGTAGGTGTTTGGTTGTTTACAGAATTACCTACTGTTGTGTAGGGTTTGGTTGTTTACAGACATACTTACTATTGTGTGAGCTTTGGTTACAGACATGAAATAGAAAAAAGAGAATATATTGCGATCAAATCATACCCAAGGTTCTATTTTGTTAACACTATATTGTTTCAAATAACATTAACTATATTTGCATTAAGTTGTTTCAAATAGCATTAACCATTAACAAAGAATATTGAAATGAAAGTATTGACCCATGTACATGATATGCAACTGAATAAAGAACAAATTTAAACATGAGAAATCCATAAAGATAATTTTATATATAGATATCACAGAAAAACCACTTAACCATAGTGTTGTTATAAACTGATAAAAGCTTTTGATAATATTAATATATTTTATGTCTTCTATCATTCATTTGAAATTCGATTTTTGAATCGAAAATTACTCGGCATTTTATTTTAAAAAAACATTTCAAAGTTCAAGTACATTTTGTATTTAATATTAAGTTTTGAATTGATTATTTCATGTCCCACAGATGTATATCGATGTTAATTTCGTTCACCATACCGTACGTTGCACAATGACTGAATTACTATCTAAATAGAAAACATCGGTTAACTCTTTAATATCAAATATACTGCTGAAGTAGATTTCAATAATCTGTATTGATATGTTAATGTATCAAAAGATGACTGGCAAAACTTTAGAATATTTTTGATACATGGATACAAACAGTGATTAAAACATATTTCTTTGTTGTATTTGTAGTCAAGGTTTGTGTAACTCAATCAAATACCACAGTACACATCATATCACCCAGGTTGGCATTAAAATTCCTGGAGTTCTGTAAAGACAAAACTAGAATCAATAAAGTCAAATCAGAAAATACAGTAGGTGTTGCAGATCGTACGTGTGGCAATATGTATGTATGAACGTACGTGCATGCTCCTGTTCTTCGGATGAGACAGTAAAACCCGAGGTCCCGTGTCATATTAGGTGTCGCCACGTTAAAGAACCCTTACTACTCAATGGCCGTAAGTGCCGAGCATGAGCCAAAATTTGAATCCTTTCACCGGCATTTGGTGACGTCTCCAAATGAGTGAAAGATTCTTGAGTGGAACGTTAAACAACAACAAAACAAAACAAAACGTACATGCATGTATGTTTGTATGTACATGTGTATATATGTCTGAATGTATGTATGTATGTATGTATGTATGTATGTATGTATGTATGTATTTAATATGTATGTATGTATGTAGGTAGGTAGGTAGGTAGGAAGGTGTGTGCGTGCGTGCGTGCGAGCCTGCCTGCCTGTCTGTCTGTCAGTATGTATGTATGTATGTATGTTTGTTTGTTTGTTTGTCTGTCTGTCTGTCTGTCTGTCTGTCTGTCTGTATGTATGTATGTGTGTGTGTGCGAGCGCGTGTGTGTGCGAGCCTGCCTGCCTGTCTGCCTGTCTGTCTGTCAGTATGTATATGTATGTATGTATGTATGTATGTATGTATGTATGTATGTATGTATGTATGTATGTATGTATGCATGTATGTATGTGTGTATGTATGTATGTATGTATGTATGTATGTATATGTATGTATGTATGTATGTGTTCTCTGTTATAATTTATCAGGTTACATAAATAGTTGTGTCAAATTGTTGTATTGCATGTGCTACATTGTGGATATTTTTGTGTATGCGTATGAGTATTGTGTGTTAATGTACATGTATGTGTGTCACTGTGTATGTGTTAATGTGTACTTTTAAGAATCAGAATATCAAATATTGTCCTAAAATGTCCCTAGGCAACGGGATTGTGAAACCAATGTGATAAAGGGTTTAAAACCACAAAATATGAGAAAAAGAAGAACAACTCTCAATGTCTCCGTCACCAAATTTAATGATTCAGATTTCAACATTTGCTCTTTCTCTTTCCAGAGGCGTCATGCAACTTTCCTTCGGAGATAGACGGAGTATGGTACAGTGCTCACAAGGGATCGCTCACATTCAACAGTACACATATGTCGGGCTACCCGATTTACATGTCGGCCCTTGTTCAAAGTCTAGACTTTGAATGTTACGAAATATCTGGGCGCAAATATTTACTCAGGTGAGAATTTATTTAACAAAAGCAAGGACGTCGGACTAAGAAACAAATGTATGAAGACGTGTATCTAATGACAGCTCAACAATTCATTGTAAAACAAACATTATATTGTCAATATCATATTTAATTCAGCATTCAAGGGTTTCATTGAATTGTTCGTTGTCTTTTGTTTTAAATTTCACAACAGAAAATTATTAAATATTTTATAGCTGATGTGTTATGTGATAACCGTTCGCCTGTTAAAATGAATAACATTGATAAGTAAAATTGAAGAAGTACCAATCAATAATCAAAACCTCAAGTCCATTATAACACGACGAATTAGATGTGCAAATGGTCTCAACATGAAGAACAATTACGAATCCCAAACGGGATAAGACCAGGTGTCCGGAAGGAGTCAGCGTCTTCTGCTGGCATGCCACACCCGTCGCAAATGTTCCATGGAAACCTTTCTAGTTCATCGTACTAAAATACGTTATTATTAAAGGGGCATTAACTGTGTTTTTTTTCCACCCATTTTTATTATTTGCTTAGATTGATGTGCAGTAACAACAAAATAGAGATATACATAGGCATAAGAATTCTAAAATTCCTATATATTTTGGGGAAATTGCCTGAGAAACACAGTTTAGCAATTTTCCCTGTACAAATGATTACATGTAATTCGACCTTAGGCCTTTCTGAGTGTTTTCTCTGTTTATTGTCCACTGATAGAAAGGTTTTGAGATCATAAAACAGAAAAAAAACACACTCACACACATCCAGCATAGCTCTAAAATGAACAGTTAAACATGAATATTTATTTTGATAATCGTGAAAATATGATCTAATATATTTAATATATAATAGGTTATTTCTTATTATGATGTTTTTATAAGTTTAATTTTGTTTTTCTTTTGTTAACCCATTAGGAAAATACTTAAATGTGCATAAAATTGCATATTGTTCTATATAAAATGTCTTTTGCCTTTTTTCTCGTTTTGTAGTTTTTTTTCCTAATAGAAAGATAGGTTTTTGATTTTGAGATGGCTGCTAAACATGAAAAAAACTTGGAATGGCCTTACTCTTTGTATATGCATATTATGAGACTGGACCTGACAGTATTTTAACAAAATATATAGGTTGATTTTTTTTATTTGATTTTTTGTTTTACGCCATACTCAACATTCTTTAAGTCATATATGATAGCGTCCAGTTTTTTTATTGGTGGGGGAGAAACCCCGGTTACCCGGGTAAAGACCACCGACCTTCCGCAAATAAAAGTTTTTTTTTTGCATGTATATATATTTTATTTGCTATTGTTCATCAATATAAATATTGAAAAACGAATAAAATAAATAAAATAAAATGAATAACTATTTTTTTTTAAAAAACAAAATGCCCGTTTAATGTTTTAGGATTTTGGAAACCATAATGCCCCTTTAATTCTATATTAAAGAATATCTGTTAGGTTTTTGGAAAACATAGTGCCCCTTTAATGTTAATTTAACTGTTAGGTTGATGATATTGTGGAAACGTTCTGCTTGTGCATAACAACAAATCGATTAATGTCTGGAATGATTCGATATGCCAGGGCTTGTTTAACATATGAGCATATTTCATATACAGAGGTAAACTACTTACTGAAAATATTGACACAGGGGTATTGAAAACCGCATTTGATGTCAACGTTCTGCAAATTTTACGGTCGGTATGATAGTCTTGTTTGCGATTACTCTATTTCACTATGTGAAATGTTGAGTTGCCCGATCGATAGCTGATGTTGAGATGTCTGTATCAATTGTGACAAGGATTCGTTCTTCGCGTATTTTAATTGAATTTGACTGTGGTGTGACCGGTCAACATTGGATGCTTCCTCCTACATGGCCTCTGATCCCACCTCTTTCCAGAGGTCCGTGTTTGTTAAATTTTTACCAGATTCATGTCTACATTCTGGACATCCTAAATATTTATACTTTGGTATCTGAAATTTGAATATTTGTTATATTTTAAATTCAAGTGCAATATAATTATATTTATCTATGTTTCTTATATGTAATTTTGAATTATTGGTTTGATATTGCTTGGTGGTTTGTCTGTTTAAATAGTGTTTTATACGGAAACAAATTACTACCATGTGTCAAAAAATTATCTGGAAATTATCTCGTAATTATCTAGATAGTTATCAACTATAAGTACATGTATTTGATAATTCATATTTCATGTGTTTTTCACAGTACGTATATGTCAGTGTGATATATGTATTTGAGTTATTTCTCTCTCTCTCTCTCTCTCTCTCTCTCTCTCTCTCTCTCTCTCTCTCTCTCTCTCTCTCTCTCTCTCTCTCTCTCTGTATTTAATAAATTTTAATACCCAGACTAATTTATATAATATTTAGACATCTGCCAGGTTTGGAAGTTTGGAAGTTCCATTGCAAATAAAGTAATGCCTTCATAATTGAATTCATACTATAAGACTTACTATAGAGTAATGGATTCCAATAATATATAATACCTCTATATAAATTGTCAATGTATTTATTGATATACAATTTATATATTAGGAATGTGAATGGGGGAAAGAAGTGAGTTTACAGTGTAGAGGTGAATGGGATTTCGAATTAGGGTAGGGGAGTATGCAAAATAATGACGGCAACTGGGATAATGATTTATAAATAAATTTCATCTCAAACCGATTTAAATTGGGCTATAATGATTTATAAATAAATTTCATCTCAAACCGATGACAAACTCACGCCCTTTTTAACCACCTTCTAAATTCTAATCGACTTTATTGATGTTATTGACTTTGACAAAGTTTCTAATTTTATCCTATTAATTTCACGGTGAATATACAATTGATTACATGATGCCTGTAATGGATTATACCGTAAGCAAACATAAACAAAATGACCACACACAAATATAAATACATGCGAGTCTTGACATTTTGAATACAACCTCGTGATCTTTAAATCTTTAAGTTTTCAAGACAAATGTTTCATTTCCGGAAATTGAATAAAATATTTCAGAAGCAAGAACAGGAAAGACAACTTTGAATATTGATTGTTTGTTTGTTTAATGTTGTTTAACGTCCCACTCTAGAATCTTTCCCTCATATGGAGACGTCACCAAATGTCGGTAAAGGGCTTCAAATTTTGGCTTATGCTCGGCAATTGCGGCCATTTAACAGTGAGGGTTCTTTAACGTGCCAACACCTAATATAACACGAGACCTTGGTTTTTACTGTCTCATCCGAAGAACAGGAAACCGACCTGCCGCCGGCTTGACTCGAACTCACGACCTCACGATCAAGAGTCGAGCGCGCTACCGACTGAGCCAGACCGGCTCTTGAATATTGGTAATTGTTTAATAATTAATAGACGAATATATCATTAGACTATGGTTAATTATGTACATTATGCAGGTTATATCCGAGTACACATAGAACATTGTTCTTTGTCCCTTTAATCATGATTTCATTTTACTTTTCAGAGCTACCGAAACAGCACTGGTTTTTGGACAGTATATCCGAGCATACTTGTGTATACAGCTATGGCGTGTGTCATCAACTAAGTATTATTATTATTTAGGAACAAGTAAGGATTCATTACTTAGTTGTGTAGTATTTCATATAAGTTCATAAGTTACGTTCGCTATACGAAATGTCGAGATAACGAAAGTGAGTTATCATGTATGACATATTGAAATGCATTATGTAGTTAGGAGAAGTTAATAACTAATTGACCCCTGTAGTCACATTTGAACTCACCCATTTCAAACAATGGTAATGTCCACTGTCAGAATTCAGGAGTGTATAATTTAGAATTCAAATTTGAAAATAATTTTACATTCAATATTACCCTGTTCACCCCTGAAATTTGATAATAGACTCTACAGTTAATGATAAGGGCGAATCAAAATGTGACCACAGGGGATTGTGAGTTAAGACAAAGTTAATGTGTTTGATGAAAAGTTATTAGTACAAACAATTATATATAGTTCTCGTAAAAGCGCAAACATGTCCGTAGAATTTAATTTCTACTGTCTAGTTTTTAATAGACCAGAGTAATAATAGATCGATTAATTCGTGTTATAATACAATAAGTGATCATAGAATTATCAGCGAAAGTTTCACTTATGTATATACTGCGGTACTATGATAGGCCTTTAAACAACCACAAACTTTTAAATAGACGCACAAAGAGGTTTTATCAGCCAGCCCCCGGCTCTGAATGTAACATTTCACAGGTTGATATGCCATTATAGACCCTTTCACAATAACTGCGGGCCTGTAACTTTGAGTGGCCAAATGATACAGATTTCCGGAAAATGGCATCAAGAAACAAATACTATAGCGACGTCTGTGTTTTGTAGAATCTGTATCATTTTGCCACTCAAAGTTACAGGACCGCAATTAATTTAAAAGGGTCTATATAGACCTATTCAAAAGTCAATATTTATATAATAACGACCAGTTGTGATGTGATCAGTTTTTATTTGAATTTGACTGTTGATTACGACGCGTGAGACCGACAGGGGGCGGTAACTCCCACATGGCACCTGATCCCATGCCTGCGTATTCCGTAGTTCCGTGTTCGATTTATTGACCTACTTACGGATGGCATTTTGGTTTCCACGTTCGTTATATTATTAGCAATGGGAACCCTAATTGCAATATATACTTTATGTAAATTACTTTTACTTGTCATGTTTTATTTTAAAAAAAAATCTGGATGACAAAATAAAGTTAAATATTTTGTATTGATATGCTATCTAGGAATTCTAAAATTAAAACGAAGCACTAAACAATTGTTATAAATATTGATTTACCTATCTACTACTGTTTCAATATAGTAAGGCGAAAAGGATGACTGATTATAACCACGACGTGAAATAGTGATGATAAATTTGATTACAAATATCAATCTTTATGGTATGTTTGATATATTTACATTGATGTAAGATTGATAATTGGATTACACGTTTCATTTCTCAATGTCAGCATAACATGGCGACGGAAGAAACATCTTGTTGTTAACTTTCTATGGCTGTTTTGTTTTGAATAGCGTTTTACAAGTTAACAATTTTTCATTTGTATGGTGCCGGCCAGTGTGTAACAATTGAGGAGAGAAACCGGTTACAATGTGTGGTAAAATCCATATAACCTGAGGGGTTGGAGCCTCGTGAACTTTGTCTCGATCTGTACGAGTATACATTGTAGGTAATATAGCATAACATTACAACTACAATGACAAGACCCGGCGTGTTCCTACTTGTCATCATATCTATGCGTATTCAGTAATGAATATGCCCCTTGTCATATACCCGAAAAGTGAGTAGAACCATCCGTATGATATTATGTGATTTTGATTATACATCGTGAGAGATCACAGGTATTTTGCAAATAACCTGGTTACCTATTCCACAAATCATGAACCCACGCTGACCAGACCTGATAAGACTTCATGATTTAAGGCTTAAACCACCTGTCCCTGTTAATCCGTGGATATGCGTGTTGACGAACTGTTTTATTAGGTGACATGGAATTTCAACGAATGACTCTTAAAATCTTATATGTATGTGAAATTCTCAATGAAATAAATGAGATGACACTTTCACATTTAACAGGCATTAGTACCACAAATAACGACTACATATTTGGGCGAGTCGACGCCGTGTTCGTTGACACATCGGTTGGATGTAATCAAAACGAACCTTATGATGGAAACGCTTTTATTATGCTGGTGAAAGAGGGTAGGATTAAACGCAAGAAGTCAATATCACAAATCCTGGCACAATTTAATTTGGGTTTTGCAAGAAATGAACCCCTCACCCCTCAATATCTGAAGTAATTGTTGCCTTTTTTTCTTCTTGGCCATTACAAGATTATCTTTAGGGGTGAAAGGGTTTTTGACACGTTTTCTTTTACGTGACTTCACAACATATTTTGCCATTCATTGTTGACACGTTTCATCCACATGCGTAATCGTATTCTAGTACATTAAGTACTAACGCACACACACACACACACACACACACACACACACACACACACACACACACACACACACACACACACCCACATACACACACACACACGCACGCACACACACACACACACACACACACACACACACACTAACACACCCACATACACACACGCGCGCGCATGCACACACGCGCGCGCATGCACACACGCACGCACACACACGGTTAATGCAAAAATAAAAGCATTCATGTTGATATAGATCTGTCGTTCGTCTGAATTACATAGCCTAAATAAAAATTTCAATAAGGCATTCTGTAAATGGATATTCAAATTATGCCTATTTCAAGTTTCACAGTTATGTCGCCCATTCCATTTGTCATTTTATCTTCATTAGACGGACAATAGTAATAGGAAAATATGATAAGGTTGTCACATGTGGCTATATCAGAACAACACAGGGATGAAAAGAACATAATCCACATTTTGGCTTGGTAAATTCCGGAAAACATCGACTGACATAAACATATTGAAGAAAATATGTGCAGTAGTTAAGTGACACACTGTATGTAAATTATTGGTGAATTAAAGAAAATATATTCTAGATTAATATATGTGCGTTCTGGATATCTGATATTAGATAATTCTGATATTAGAGCTTACCATGTTCGACGTTTGTATTTTGTAGCGATTAGTGCGACAAATAATGATAACGTATACGGCACGATTGACAGCATGTCTGTCACAATGTCGGATGTGTGTAACGTAGCCGAACCCTACACAGTGTCGGAATATGTAATACTTGTCAAAGACGGTAACACTCAATAGCATGATTTGTAGAATACAAG
This sequence comes from Atrina japonica, assembly GCA_030159075.1. Lineage (NCBI taxonomy): Eukaryota > Metazoa > Mollusca > Bivalvia > Pterioida > Pinnidae > Atrina > Atrina japonica. The sequence continues at coordinate 1,680,745 of BROG01000047.1, read as the reverse complement.
GGTAACTCGAACAGCATTATTTCGGTTCTGTCTCTACTCGGTAGCCAGTGCTCGAATATCGTTCTCAGAAAAATTAAAATTAAATATATGATTAACACAACAAATTGCATTAGAAGTATATGTTTGGGACACGTATTCTATGTTATATTACATACCAAGTAATTTTCGCTCCGGGACTTTTCGTCCTTTTACGACAGAAAACATTTTCACACCATCTTAAATTCACCCTTGATCACCATAGTCTCATTTATGGTATATATATATATATATATATATATATATATATATATATATATATATATATATATATATATATATATATATATATAGTATTGAATAGATTTAATTACTGAATTTTTATACTATACATGTATTTAGAAATATTTATGTCATATACAAATGAAACATCTTTTTGACTCGGAAGATAATCAAATATAACACTATCGAAAATAAACATATCGTCTTCGTAAAATTCGTAAAATCAAGATCACAGATTATAATAATCATTCTACTTTTAGTGATACGTGAAATCGAGTAACATTATGAAGGAACGAAATAATGCGTACACGAGTTACCTCAAAGTAGTAGTAGTAGTAATAGTAGTAGCTGTTGTAGTAGTTGTTGTTATTATTATGTTGGTGGTAGTTTAACATTAGAAGTAGTGTTAGTAGAAACCTTCCTTGTAGATCTTGTGTGTGAAAGATGTTGATTCATTGTTATTAGAATTCATATAATCAGTATTTTATGTCATATTTCATGATTGAATGTAATCTTACGTACGATATTAGTTTGTATAATCACTCGTTTGCTTACATATTGTTTTAATTAATTATTGTTTCTACTAAATACTTCACTTGCTGTATCGCTATGTGCTATTGCATTCTAATATATCCCCCAAATCAAGAACAGATAAGAGCTGGTCATCTCAGAAAAATATATCTAAAAGATTTGTCAGATGTTTTAAAATATTCCCGACATAAAAACGGAATGTTAGTGCACGAAGTTTGAACAATTAACTATTGATGTATATTCCATAGAGGAAACCGAGGCAATTACTTCGGTTAAAAAAACAAAACATCAAAAACAATATTTGGAAGAAACATAATTATTATTTTTTCTAAAACTGTTGTTAGCTTCTAGAGCAACTTCGCCTATTTTTCGACATATATTGTTATGAAACCATTAACATAAATGCCAAGGACAATATAGGAATCAATTTGGATAGTCCTGCCTACATTACTTTTAAAATTCATATAATGTCGAAAAAGATGTTTGTGTCCATTGTGATATCTAGCGGCTTTAATAAGCACCCAATTAGCTCCTACCTGTTCTTGTTTATATGTTGTATGTGTATGTTTATTAGCGATGTTTATATTTTCGCAATTTTCATATTTCGTCAGATGCAAATTCATATATGACGAATCGAACTTAAAATATAATGCAACGAATTAGATTGGAAATGTTCATTTCAGTTGTTGTGTCTAATAAAACATGGTATAAATATACTATAACATTTGAACACGCTCAAATACCAACACATACAACATTAAGAATTAAAGGGACATTAGCTGTGTTTTTTTTTTAAATTTCTTTCTTTTTTTACCACTTAGATTGATAAACAATAACAAAAAAGAGACATCCATGGCATACAAATTCTTATATTGCTACATATTTTGTGAAAATTGCTTGAGACACTCAGGTTTGGCACTTTTCAAATTGCAAATGATTAACTTACTCTATGTATTTGTATATGCATACCACTTGATCTTATTGTAATAATATATTGGACTAAAATATGTTTTATGCATAGCTCTTATTTGTTATTGTACTACAAGTAGTAAAAGTAGAAAGAAAATAAAAAAATATTTTATTTTGGTAAACGCAACTAATCACCCTTTCACTTGTATACGAAACGTTTGCTGTGTTTGTGTCGCATGTGCAACATATATATACTAAAACATTATTGATACTCTCATATATTCTATTATTCTTCTGAATGCAAAATAGGACAGTTTTCATATTTCAAATTTAATAATTGATTTGCAATGTTTAATGACTTTACAAAGTTAAATATATATATTTCAGCTTCCATAGAACAAATTATTTGCTAAATATCGTAAAACATAGTTTTGAATTTAATCATTTACATGTTTTCAAGTATGTTTGTTGTAATACAGGAGAAGTAGCGACAGGAAATGCGGAGGCTACTTGTAACACTGCCCTTTTAGCAAAATGGTCTTCCGTTAGTATATCTGATTCGACTGGCGCAACCACGTGTTCAGGTTCTTCAATGGATGCTTGCACAGATACGACGGAAATGACGTACACCTATGACGCAGGCTGTAGTTCTACACTGAAATTTTCAAGTACGCTTAAGTTGAAAATGTTTTTATAAAATGAAAAATTTAACTTTTATTCAGAGTTCATTTTAAAGGATTTGTTACCCTTGTTTTAGACTTATTTTTACGAAATGATGTCGTCTGTCACTTCTGTTAGTTAGTATCCAACTTAAAATAACCATGAAAGGCACTTTTATACATTGAGATATGAATATGAAAATATGGCAAATCCGGGTGGGACATTTTTTTATTCGAGAATTCTTAGATAAGAGTTATTGGAGAATAAAACGTTCTCTTACTTACACAAGATTACCTTGTTGAAAGCTTGGATACGTCGTTTAAGACGTTTTCTGTTCTGGAGCACTGTCAAAGACCGACAATCGTGCTTTTCAACGAACTTGACCTCTTCACCAAACTTGACCTTTTCACCGACTTTGACCCGTTTATCGTACTAGAAATGTTTCCATGGAACATTTGCGACGGGTGTGGCATGCCAGCAGAGGATGCTGACTCCTTCCAGACACCTGGTCGAATCCAGTTTGGGATTCGGAATTGTTCTTCATGTTGAGACCATTGCACATCTAATTCCTTGTGGTCTAATGGACTTGAGCTTCGCTTAATAATTGGTACTTCATTTTTACTCTGAAAAAGGATATATTTTCATAATAAGATGCATTATAAGTTTGTAAATTATATTTTATGATTAGTTGTCAAGAAAATGTAAAAAATGAATACAAATTACAACACGATGAAGATGTTCCTACGATGTACATTTTTGTCTCTGATGTCGAACACTGGTACACTTATTATATTAGTACGACATAACAGAATGAAATATTTTCCATACGTCTCCGCTTATTTTATTGCTTTTATTCAATTAATTTGTCAGTTTGAGCATTCATTTTTAAAAGAATTTGATAAACAATATAGTTTACAGATAAACATAAAAAGTATCTATGGAGCCACTTCGTTATCTTTACAATTAGTTATAACTGAAATAAGTAATGTTAGATTTGTATAGATAAAACATCAGAATGACCCTTCATTTAGGAACATAAATTAAATTCAGAAGACTGTTTTGGAAGTTTTGAGTTTAATTGATCTTAAGACAAAACTAAGGACTAAGGAAAGAACACCACCTTTCCTCAAGTCTGAACGTATATTTGCATATTTTCAAATTCAATCTTGAAAGTTTATGAATATTTTTACCTGCTACATTTTACAAAGATCGATTATTACACATAGAAAAATACTATTGGCCTCCATAATACCTCTTGCTAGTCTTTACAGCAGGACCTTATTTGGCCGTCAGTCACAAGTTCTAACTCTTTAAAACGATCGCAAGTCCAAATCAAAATCTTAAGACTTATTGCAAAACGGGCCCAAGTCTTTGACAGTCGACATGATGCCACTATATAAATAAACTGGAATTAGCTCGGTGTTACACAAAAATATATTACATGCGTTTTTCCTGATTTACTATTTAAGCAATATTTCTCTCAATGACTCCACATTTTGCTGTCATTTTGAATTGCAAATGGTTTGTAATGAAGTTTATAACATGGCGGTATTAGTCGGTTTATATATCCACAATTTCTTTAAGGTGGCGGTAACTGGATTTGTTTGCACAGTATAACTAGCGGAAGTTATACATACATGGCTGTCTGGAACAATGATTCGTCGGTAGATGGCTCCACAACTTACCAAACATCCTGTTACGTAAGTCTTTCTTTGTATAAGTAAATTGCCATAGAACATTTCCATACTTGAGTTTCATCCTCGCTTCAAGGGACGCGCCTCATACTTGGAACAATGAATAACAAATGATAAATATAAACAAACAGTAACGGTGAGTTATATAAAACAATGAATTAACAGAAAAATGATTCTAAAATTGAACATGTCCAAATTAAATCATAACAGATTTGTTCACGATAACTGTGGTTTTGACGTGTTTTGAATTCAAAATGCGCTTGTATAGTCTAAATCATAACATATCTTTTCACGATAATTGCGTTCCTGTAAATATCATTAACAATACCAAAATTATAGTTTTACAAACGAGGCCAAAACAAATGCTCAAGACGATCGTTTCTGTCAATGTGACTTCATCAGTTGAGCTCGAATTTATCATAAATGTTTATTTCCGAAATAAAAAGATGTCATACAAGGCCACATGATAGACCTAAACGTGTTGCCAAATCCGTTTAAGAGTACACAATGTAAAAGAAATACCTTAGCTTGACGGTTGGACAGCAATATGATACAGATTCCAATGCAACATTAACGTCGTCACTGAATCCCCCATTTCTCCATTCAATGTTACAGCGCCGCAATTATCGTGAAAATATCTATATGAAAAGTTATTTTTAGAAAACTCTTCTAGGTTAAAAGATGCTATTATCATTAAAATGACACCTGATCCCACCTCTGGATTTCCATAGGTCCGTGTTTGTCCAATATCACCAGAATTGTATATGTATCCTGAAAATCCTGAAGATTTATACTTTGGTATCTGAGATTTTATATTCATTACATTTTAACATGAAATATTAGCTACAATATAGTTTATTTAATCGTTTTAACTTGTGTTCCAACTCAAGAAGCTTTTTCACAACAATGGACATACTGTCTGTCTAAGATGTTTCAAGTTCTATATTTAAATATTGTAAACATAATGCCAAAGGCCCAGAACAATAATTCATTACGTGCAGTGTCAAATACCTAAATACATGTATATAGCCAGATCTGCCTTAAGGGTAACCAATGTATAATAGGTGCCTATCAAAGTTTTCGGGAATGTTGAAATTTTTATCAGTGCTATCAAAACCATTTATTATTTCAGTATAGAATAATGAGCTGGTACCGAAACACCAGTGAACATTTACATGAACATGCTGGAGGGTTAGTGATTTTCATTACTGAAGTTCGATGTTGTTATGTTCAGATCATCTAGTTATTATCAAACATAGATTTCTGATAACATTAAACTTTGACCTTATAATAAAACTTATTAATAATCTGCAAAAGGAAAACACAAGATGCTATTAAACGCGACCTCTTTAGTTCCTTGCAACACATCACTCTGAGAAGCAGGACCTGTTACGTTACCGTATTATCTAAGATGTCTTATACATTTCAGGCCATTAGTTCTTCCGGAAGTACCACTTTAGCCACGGAATATCCCCAATATTGCAGTTCGTCGACACAAACATCTTTTAGTGTAGCAAGTCCTGGGCTTATCTATATCTTCTCCAGCAGTACTGAGATTTGCAGTAAGTCAAATGTGATGCAACGATATTATATATATATATATATATATATATATATATATATATATATATATATATATATATATATATATATATATATATATATATATATATATATATATAACTAAAACCAACAACACTATATATCCAAAGGTGTTGGATCTAAGCAATTATATACAAGTCGTCGGATCTAAGCAGTTAGATACAAGTCATGAATCGAATTAAATAAAGCATTAAAATGACTAATGACACGGACAAAAAAAAAAACAGTCAGATTTTTGGGACGACCTGTCCCTTCTTCAGGACTGATATTAAAAAAAACATACAAAAATACATTCAAACACACTCTCACGCAAGCATATACACCCCGACACACTTGGAATACAAACGAATCGCTACATGTTAAATGGTGATCCAGATCAAAATAAAACAAGTGTTAGTGTGAAAACTAAACTACCAACGATATAACAAAATCTGAATGAAATCAGCAAATGTGAATAGAATAAACAAAACTGTGAAATTAGCAATAAACTATAAAGAAGAAGTCTGGTCACTCAAATCACGTTAACATTCTATGGTAACGTTGATATATTTACATATATTAGATGTACATGAATACCCTCTTTGTTTAGCCGCCCTGATTAAAATATGTTTAGATCTACAGATTAGCTGTAAATATTTCATAAATCAGAAATACGTTAATAAAATATATGTAAATTTACTAAGGGACTATTCTATGTGATATTTCAGCAACGACAGTTGAGGGTGGCTCAAGCTTTGTGTATTACTTGATGATCATATTGGGTTCCTGTTTCGTAATCGCTGTGATTATTTTGATCATCTGCCTTTACAAGAAAGGATGCTGCGCTGCATGCAGAGACAAGTGCCGCAGCAAAGAGAGACCGACGAGCGCAACCGAAAGCACTATTGAACAAGGAGAGCATGTTAACAACACTGTATTCAAAATTGGAGCATTAAAACCAATCCTTGGATTAAAGGCAAAACGCCCTCTACGTATTGGACCTATTGTCGAACCTAGTTTGGAGCCATTACCAAAAGTGGAGCCGCTCTATGCTTTAGTGCAACCCCAAAAGAAACGGACACCTTCGGCAGTATCTCGACAATCCATTGGTAGTATATTCAACTTTGACGCTTTCAGGAAATTTTAAAGCCTTATTTTGTGTGTCTTTAAACTCTGATTATTGCTTTCATCGGTTATATCAAAACTACGAAAAAATGTCAAAAAGAAGAAAAAAAAAACAACATACAGTTTCTTTATTTTGTCGCCGCAATTTTTTAATTGAAATCCTTATTTTTATTTAAAATGTGGGTCCAATCATACAACAGAATATTTTGTATTCATAGCAATGAACATGCAATTACATTACAGATACCATAGAATATTGAGTATCAAACACCAATAGTATTCTTTGATAATATATGTCAAGACTAAATGTAATGCATATTGCAATTCAGAACGTATTTAATGAAAGAGTTAAATGGGAATGGACTGGCTCGTGCAATGACAATAGATGAAAGTTTTCAGTATTATGAATCTACATGCATTTGGTGCTTTAGTCCTCTTATATCTTTTTAGTCTTTAGACTTTAAATGTCATTTTAATCATAAGTTTTGTGTTAGTATTTATAAACCATAGAAACACGATCTTATTCAACTTACTCATAGAATGCACCCTAGAGTTTTTCAAGTTTTTCCAAAAGGATTACGGGTGACGTTTGGTACATGTTGTTTTCTTATTTTATTTGAAGTGTGGTATCTAGACCGGAATATTAATTGTACATAAGAATATCTCAGTTTTTACTCATTTTAAGAGATTGATGAAATCATGTGTAATTTCAGCCATTTGTCCTTGTCTATTTTTATATACTTGTTTGTATTTACATATTTTCTTAAAAATGAAATATTACAAAAACTAACTGTGTTTTGTGTTGTGTGTCCCATAACATAAAAGTACCTTAACCATGCATGCACAAACCTTCCTGGCTAACCATTAACGCTCCAACCAACGTATTAAAAAATATACTGAAGCGAAAATGAACCGCCCATCCCAGTCTCCAAGCATAGAATTTTCCGGTTATTCGACTTCACCAGTTAATACAAGATATACCGCCTTACGCTCGATCCTTTTCCTTTTTATATACATTTATTTGGTTGAATAATATTTAGCCTCATTTGTAAAAATTCCCTTTGCATGATTGAATAAAAAACTGTTCTATCTGTACCAAGCAATCCCAGTATCAAAAGTACGCATGCGCTCAATTTGTCCTTCTGCTACAAATTTCCGGTCGCGGATTTTCATATCAATTCGCCTCCAACCGAACGAAGAATAAAAACCTCAGTTCCATCAGGAACATTCCTTTCCTTATCAAATAATTCTGAATTTCAATTACTACAGCTTATCTCCCGAAATGTTACCTACCATTTTTTTAGGATATTCAAAGATTCAAAAGAATCTTTTCTGAAACCGATCTCTGTCTTTTTCAGCTTTCTCTTAGAATTTCTTTTCAACTTTAGATACAACACAAAAACGATGTGCATTAGGAAAGCTTGACCGAGACTCGGAAAATACTACTTTCAATCTTCACTGATATTTTACAAACATTATTCGATGCGTATAATGCGTTTGTATGTACTTTGTCATGATGCGCAAATACTACTGCAGCGAAATAAAGTCTATTTATGTTATATATAGATATATAGATCAAAACGCGAGATCTTCAAAATTTTAATTGCGCTTCCATAGATCGTCTTATTATAACCATGTGCACCTTCCTAAAAAAAACTTAGAATAATATACACAGGAGTCTATGAGTATATATATATATATATATATATATATATATATATATATATATATATATATATATATATATATATATATATATATATATATATATATATATATATAATGACATTTATTGTTTGATTGCGCGTTTTATATTTCAAGTTTGCAAGTATTATTTCATGCCTGTGATTGCGCAGCGCGTAATTTCATATTAATCTCGATAAATTTGTGTTTGATGTTTAATCACCTTGTTTCCCCAGTGAAGTGTAAATAGTTATAAAATACTGGATAATAGAACAAGGGCTTAATCAAAAGGCCTGCCGCCTATCATTTTGTATATATTCACAATCAAACCGTTGATAAAAATATTCATGAAATCAATGAAAGTTAGGTAACTCGTATATGGAATATATGGATTTGGAAATTCGTACTGGAAAATTTAAAAAAAACAACCACCGGAATGTCCCTATATGGAGAATGTGAAGTCATCTTCGTACCCTAATTGTGCTCAATGGGCAGCCGAAAGAGGGTCCACTGGTTCCAGGGAATCATTATTTGAGGATGAGGACACGTTTAAAATATCGCCAGGTAAAGAAAGGGATTCTATTCTAATTTCATTTTCATCAGTATTTACATCCAATAAGCAATTTGAAATACATCCAACGTTGGAAAATTATGTACATAACATGAGCACATTTTATTTGTTTTAAGCTAATCGCACATGGAGTTTGAGTATTTGATGTCACTCTATATTTCATAACAGCTATCTAAAAGTGATGTAAACTCATTCATATCAATGAAATTTTGTGTATGTACCTAGAACGTTTTTAGATTTAAACATATTTTATTGTTTCTAAACAAATGGATTGGACACAAGTTATAACAACTTATTAAAGTCCTTTCCGTTACATACAACATAATACATACCTAGAACGTATGAGCCCCTAAATCATCTAGGACAACAAACTTGCAGCATGTATTACGATGCTTATATTTTTGCGATTGGTCTGACACCGTTTTACCTACTTTAAGTTATGACAATTCACTTAAGGTTTATCCATTTAAAGATGATAATTCCCTCCCAAGCGAAACTCGTCCGTTTAATCTGTGTCTAACAGTAATTTTCGGTCCCAATGTATATTAAGAAAGTTACAATTTTATATAAGGGAAGACACTGTTCATTGAAATTTGCCTGCGTAAGTCTAATGCACAAGTCTAACGTCACACATTTCATTTTATTTCACCAGTTACATATAAGTTCCCGATATTAGAGGAAAGTTGGTTCGTCAAAAACTTCATTTTATGTCATTCATAGAAGATATTTCCCAATTAGAGACAGGCGTTTAATAAATTTTTTTTTAAGAAGAATGATTCGTTTATCACACACACACACACATATATACCCGTTCAAAAATTGCACTATAAATATTGCATTTATTCAACAAATTCACGGATGAGAATATTTTTATATTTTGAATTATAGTAACCAAAATTTATATTTAGCATTTCCTATCGATATACTTTGCAGATAATGTCTCTATTGAAAGTGACAGCGACCTGGATAATCCGTTCAGGTTTAGTCTTACAAGACTGTCTCAGCTTCCCCCATTAGTCGGTCAACGACCAGTACCTAACGCTCCGATTAAAGATCCAATGAACACAACCAAACCGGATGTGCAGCCATTATATCAAGAGGGAACACCTAAGCCAACAGGAAAAGGCAGGACACAGAGCATTGGTCTATTGCCAGCTTTACCGGAAGTGAATGCCAAGCAGAAAAAACAAAATAAACCGAGAAAATCCATTTCAGTGGCTGAGGCAGGTGCGGAAGAAAAGCCAAAAAAGAAAAAGAAGAAGAAGAAGAAGACAACTACATAGCAATATGCATATTATAGAAATAATTTCCTAGTTTGAAATGTGCAAAGTCGTGATAAAAACGAATCGAAATTTCTTTATAAATCACATACTATCAAATATTTCTAACAACAAGAATTGAAGAGAGATTTCAATCTATCATATGTTCTTTAACATTTGAAAGTCACTGATGGGATTCCATACGCTCTTTTGATATACCTTGCATTTTCGGTGTAGACATCTAAGGTGTATGTAAAATATTTCATTTAAGGTAATTTTCGGTATTCTTGTTTCGTTGGAATTTCATGATATGTATAACATGAAATACAACGCTTATTAGCGCAAATTAATTCCACAGGAGAATGGATAGAAATTAGTCTGTGTATCGCTTTTTACAGATAAAGAGAATTGTGTATTCTGAACGTATGTAGGAGTGTGGACCAAGTCCTTAAAAACTCATTCCAAGTATGATTCCTTGATATATATATAAAGATTCTATATCAATCGTCACTTGAACATTATGATGCAAATGCGAATGGAAGAAGACAGTTTCGATGAAATAGACAAAACGTAATCGATTTCGATCAAAGACAAATATACAGTTATCTAGGAGGACGCCGGTCAAGTGGCCGAACACATTCAATTAGACTCTGATTTCGAAGATATCTAGATTTTTCGAATATAACTGAACTACATAAGATTTTAATTGATAAATGTGTTCATAGCAGAGAGGAAATAGATTGTACAAAAGAACGTGTTTTGTTATGTTCACTACATTGCTGTTATAATTTTGTTGTATTGTCATAAAATTTCTTTTGATGTCCAGAATGTTTAGTTTTCTTTAAGAATAATGAATAGTTACCAATGAATATTCAACACCCCAAGTCCATTAAAATTACGGCAGATTAGATATTAGACTAGGATTTCGCGGTGTGCAGGTGTCCTTTAAATGCCTTATCATTGAAGGCAAAGGAAACACAATCGTACAAAACGTATGTTTACATGCCTATTTTTCAGTGGTACACCGAAAGGAAAATAAAAAGATATATAAATCTATGTCGGATATGTTAAAACCGCTCCTGTCCTTTTCTTATAAAAAGTTTATAATTTGGTTTCGTCTTGTCTTTCTAGAAAACACAGTTTTTTCGTTTCATAATTCAGTCAGATTATTATTACTCCTAGTTTTGATATATACAGAAAAGTGATAAACATAAAAGCTCAATAAATTTCTGCACATTTTGGTGTGATTTTCGAGAGGCAATAAGTAAAAGCGGTATTGTACAGATAAAAAAGTATATTTACTGCTAAGCTCTGGTACGATTCTGTAATTATTTTGAGTTATAAACGTCAAAAGGAAAAGACACATATCTAAGCAGAGGGAAAATGAAAACAACAAAAGAAAAACATGGCAGGTCATTTTAAAAACTTACACAAAATAAACAAAATGTTCAAATATAAAAATTTCAGATACCAAAGTATAAATCAATAGAATGTCCAGGACATAGATACAAATCCGGTAAAAATGGACAAACACGGACCTCTGGAAACCAAGAGGTGGGATCAGGTGCCATGGAGGAGTAAACATCCCCTGTCAAATCTTATGAAGAGATAATACATTAAAAGAAATTCAAGTTTTATCTACTTTTACCTAACAGCTATACACAGGCATTAGATTACTATATATTTTGTGAAAATAAAGTCAGTTCCGGTGTGGTATGCATATACAAATAGTAAAGGAAAGACAATGTTTTGAAAAAAGAGAACCCTTAAGGTTATATTAGACACAGGACGTTATAACACATTTCTGCAATATATAATAGTAATATCGGATCTGTTATCCTGTTACATTGAAAACCCACTTTTTACATGAAATGCATTCCCTGGTCTCTCTCACTGTCAGATGCATGCATATTCTAAAATAACACCCGATAAATGTAAAGTAAATTTATACCCATCCAGGTATCCTAAACAATATACAATATACAATGTTATAATGTATCCTAAACAGCAACATAAAAACAGACCATCTAGATGAAAACATGCAGATCTGACAATATGGTGAGATACAATGTAAAAATGTAGAAGTACCAATTGTAATCGAAACTCAAGTCCATTAGAAGACGGCAAATTAGATGTGTCAGCGTCCCCTGCTGGCATGCCACAACCGTCGCATATGTTCCATTGAAACCTCTCTATTTCGATAAAAAGGTCAAATTCGGTGAAAAGGTCAAGTTCGGTGAAAATGTCAAGTTTGGTGAAAAAGCACGATTGGGGAATGTAATGAATTTCATTACAGTTTAACTCATTAACCATTACAGTCATATTTCTTCCTCACTTATTTCATTTGAATTTGCCTGTGGACTCACGGCAGGTGTGACCGGTCAACAGGGAAAGCTTACTCCTCCGTGGCACCTGATCCCACTTCGGAATTTCTAGAGGTCCGTGTTTGTGCAATACCACCAGATTTGTAAATGTATCATGGACATCATGTAGATTTATATATAAGGGTCTTCCGATAAAATAAAAGTATGGTCCCACTGAAAAACTTCAGGAGTGAAAAAGTCAATACTGCATGTAAAATAAATATATATCTTAAAGATTACACTCCTAAATACTGACAGTGGACTTCACCAGTCTTTGAAATGGATGAGTGAATATAGGTACAGGGGTCGATGAGTTAAATCACTATGTTCTTGATCAGACATGCCAGGGCGTATTCAACAGATGAACATTACACATACAGAGGTGAGCTACTCACTGAAAAATTATGCTTACTCCTCCATGACACCCAGTCCCACCTCTTGATTTCCAGAGGTCTGTGTTTGTCCAATTTTTACCAGATTTGTATCTATATCCTGCACTTCCTCAAGATTTATACTTTAGTATCTGATATTTTTTAATATTCCACTTGACATTGGAGGTTGCGAAAGAATGACAACAACACAATGCAGTTATAAAACTTTAATTAACAAATATATTACATCCTATAGCACCTATAGCATAGTATGTTTGTTTTCACGTTTTAACATTTTGAATGTTTGTCATAGAAGAGCCGCGTGTAGTCTTTTGTAGACATTTTTCGTATAGTTGTTTTCTGTAGCAATGCAGCACAACCAAAGCACCCACAAAAATAACGACCAAGCACAGTGAAATAACAACGTAAACAACCCAGCCATGTCTCTTCTGCTTCCGGTCCTCGTCGTCGCTGCTTTCAGAGGTCACCTCCGCCATTGTTGTGGTAATGGCTGCAAAATTGTATGTCAGAATTCAATAAGTACGAACTTTGGGATAAATTTTTCATTGAAATATTATTAATAATATCAAAGTTATAGTTTTGACAATGAGTCCAAAACAAATGCTTAAGACGATCATTTCTGTCAATAAATAAGATGAGCTTGAATTTAATATAGATATATTTTCGGAAGAAAAAGTGGTATCATACAAGGCCAAATGATAAATCTAAATGTGTTGCCAAATCCGTCGAAGAGTACCCACTTGAGAAATGAATATCTTAGCTTTTGAGAAGTTTAGGTTACTGAGGAAGGATCTGATAAACGCAATGCATTTCTGTTAACAACTATACAACCCTGATGGTCCAGTGGTCCATCTAGCACACTGTATGTCGCGGGTTTAAAGCAGGTATTTTACATATCAAATACTATAATACGCTATATATTGTTATTTACTCGATCATAAGTCAAATACACGTGTTTCACCAGGAAACGTTATGTATCAATAAATATTTGTTATGTAGACAACGTTCAATTGATATGCCAATGGCTTACACACAGTTCGTAGTCTGCCCCTGCGAATGTCTCGTTTTATCAAGATTTTTGTAAAATATGTAAATTTATTGTATATTTTGCTCTTTGTAAGCTATTTGTCTTTTTTGCCTTTATCTTTAGTTTTGACATAAAATATATTATTAACTATCAGAGGCGAAAATAAGACCAACAACTCAGTGTAAGAGATTGTGTATATGCTTGAAACCAAATATTAAATACGTAATAGAAACAGTATTGGAACAAGATACAAGCACCTATATTTACTGGTATTACAAGTTACAAAGTAAAGATGCTAGTTATGGCTGATCAGTTTTTAAGAAAATCATGGAAACTTACTTGTGGTAATTCCGTCACAAGTGTCTGTGGAAAGAAAATAAGAGCATACTCTTATACAGATCACATGCCTTGCAAAATACAATAGCCAATATATATCCACATAGATATACATCCACATTCACGCGCGTACTCTCTCATAAATTTGCAGTAAGAATGGTAGCTACATAGTAGTAGTAGTAGTAGTAGTAGTAGTAGTAGTAGTAGTAGTAGTAGTAGTGGTAGTAGTAGTAGTAGTAGTAGGTGTAGTAGTAGTAGTAGTGGTAGCAGTAGTAGTAGTAGTAGTAGTAATAGTAGTAGTAGTAGTAGTAGTAGTAGTAGTAGTAATAGTAGTAGTAGTAGTAGTAGTAGTAGTAGCAATAGTAGTAGAAGTAGTAGTAGTAGTAGTAGTAGCAATAGAAGTAGTAGTAGTAGTAGTAGTAGTAGTAGTAGTAGTAGTAGAAGTAGTAGTAGTAGTAGTAGTAGTAGTAGCAATAGTAGTAGAGTAGTAGTAGTAGTAGTAGTAGTAGTAGTAGTAGTAGCAGTAGTAGTAGTAGTAGTAGTGGTAGTAGTAGTAGTAGTAATAGTAGTAGAAGTAGTAGTAGTAGTAGTAGTAGTAGTAAGTAGTAGTAGTAGTAGTAGTAGTAGTAGTAGTAGTAGTAGAAGTAGTAGAAGTAGTAGTAGTAGTAGTAGTAGTAGTAGTAGTAGTAGTAGTAGTAATAGTAGAAAGAGTAGTAAGTAGTAGTAGTAGTAGTAGTAGTATAGTAGTAGTAGTAGTAGTAGTAGTAGTAGTAGTAGTAGCAATAGTAGTAGAAGTAGTAGTAGTAGTAGTAGTAGTAGTAGTAGTAGCAGTAGTAGTAGACGTAGTAGTAGTAGTAGTAGTAGTAGTAGTAGTAGTAGTAGTAGTAGTAGTAGTAGTAGTAGTAGTAGTAGTAGTAGTAGTAGTAGTAGTAGTAGTAGTAGTAGTAGTAGTAGTAGTAGTAGTAGTAGTAGTTGTTATTGTTGTTGTAGTTTTGTTTAACGTACACTCAAGACAGTTTTACTCATATGGAGACGCCACTAAATGCCGGTGAAGGGCTTCAAATTTTGGCCTATGCTTGGCACTTAGGGCCATTGAACAGTGACGGTTCTTTAACGTGCCGACACCTTCTGTGACACGAGTTACATAGTAATAAAACATAACTGAATAACATGAAAATGGCATTTGTTTAAGAATGATTAATAAAAGTTAAAATTCCTAAAACTTACTATTGATGCTAGAAAGTTCAAACTCTATAAACGAACTTGAAGCCAGTGCATCATTACAGTATTCCGGATACAATGTTACCAATAAAGAATGCGATTTCTTCCGCACTTCCTGAAAATGAAGAATATATCTAAACCCGAGACATGTTCATTTTTATAAATCATATTTAGTACTCATTCATATAGAATAAATCGCATTGCTATTAATTTAATCAAGATTTGGTGTCTAATAAGTTTACATTCCTTTACAAATGTAATACAATTTGAGTAATCAAATTATCATTTGGATATCTGGCCTGGAATTTGCGGGCATAGTTAAGAATCGCAAATTCGTATCAAAATAAATGAGTACATGATTAACAAATTTTGCTGTTCCGTGTATATAGTAGCAAGGATAAAATGAACTCGCCCAATTATACCACCACTGTGTCTAATTTTCCATCGATTCACTATTGCAATACTTAAGCCTTGTGAACATTTTCGGAAATATTTATGAACCAGATTATTTTCAAATAACGTATACATTAAATAAATGCATTACAGTTTGGTACACTTCGAAAATTATTTTGACATTAAATATTTGTAATTTAGGTATACACGCATGACAAATAATAGACCCTTTCACGTTAGTTCATAGTTTTGATATAGCTGTGACTTTGAGGGGCAAAATGATACAGATACCTGTACAAATATATACGTCATTATAGTAACTGATAGTTTCTTGACGTTACTTTCCGGGAATCTATCATTTTGCCACTCAAAGTAACAGGACCGCAGTTATCGTGAAAGGGTCTATAAATATTGCCACTTGTACTTACAAGACATATAAAACCAAATGGTGACGCCAGGAGCAATGTTTCATCATTTGTCCAGGTATACAAATACGTGACGTCATCAACTGTTTCATGGTAGATGCAGTGTAACAATGCATCAGCTGGAAGCGATAAATTTATATATAAAATGTAATAGGAACTCTTATATCCATACACGGCTCCATGTATATATAGTTAATATTTGAGGTTGAAAAAATGAAATACAATGTAGTTTAAAAGATGCTTGGTGATTATACATTAAGGTATCTACTGTACAAATTATTTTTGTTAAATTCGCGGGGTTTTCATCTCTCAGTTTTTGTACTTTCGGGAAAATGTTAATTTCATTGAATGTCGTACATATGAGTTTTCTATAGAATATTATAATCTTATAACACAATTATCGTTTTTCTAAAATGGCCCAAAACAATTGCTCGATACGATCGATTTTGTCAATAAGACTTCGTCAGCTGAGCTCGAATTTACATAGATGCAAACTTCCGAAACAAGAAATGTATCATGCAAGGTCCATTGATAAACCTAAATGTATTCTGAAAACTTTTTTTAAACACCGTAAAATTGACTATTATGGCTATAAATGAGATTTCAATTTAAGCGGTGCTATCAATACGAAATATTATTATAGTATAAAAAAATCAGCTTGTATCGAAACACCAGGTTCTGGCTGTACGTATATATCAAGGGACTGAAAGTGTCCACCAGTAGTGACAACGACCTAGTGGTTATAATCATTATACAATTAATATAATACCAAAGTTTGTGTTGCCAAAAGGCCCAAAACAAATGCTCAAGACGATCGTTTCTGAATACAATCTTATATCTGACATCAATGAAATATTTGTCAATGAATATTGTACAGAAACCATCAAATAATAACCGCAATGTTTCACTTAATATTATGAGTAATGTCATTGAGAGATAAATGTTTTGACAAGTAAATCAGAATAACGAATTTAACGTGGTCCCTGAACACCTTATATCTGTACATGGGACATACCTACCTATTATTAAAATATAATCATTATGATATCTAATCAGACATAAATCTTTTTGTACTGATACTGATATCCTGGACATCCTAAAGATTTATACTTTGGTATCTGAGATTTTTATATACTTAAATTCAACAAGAAAGAACAACCTGCTATTGTTGACGATGCATCACAGGACGAATCCAACAGAAAATGCAGAGACGTTTCGTTCTCACAACCATCGATAATGCTACTCGAACACTGACTCGTCGTCCCAAAAAGTGTCATTGAAATGTTAGTAAAAGTAGACAAAAGTTCTATGGGGCACTTCACATCTGCTAAACCATTCTGTAAAGAGGCTACAATAAAACACAAAAAATAATTCAAACAAAATAATCTATGGTACTCAGGAGCATATATTTTGAACAGATTTAGGACCAAGTCCCCAAGGTTACGCATGGATATTTGGTTTTAGTAAAAACAGGTTTTATTATTCTGTGTTGTAATTTGCATCACTGTCTATTACTGCTGTATTAAACGTTTTCTAAATTGTATCTCTAAATGGATCCCGACTACATAATTTGAGAACATATTTTTTTAATTTTTTTTCTAAAGATTTAATTTTTGCAAAGTGTAAGCCCCGGCGCTGGTCCATAATTTTGGTTTACCAAAACCAAACCCAATATATTATATTTCTCGGGCAAGAATGACAATTCATTTATTTTTATGTCAGAAATAACAATAAAACACATCAGTAACTATGGACTAATTTATGTTACTATGCAACTTGATATATACAATACTTAACGTGTTGTTTCTATGATTTTAATGCCAAATATGTATAAACTACCTATCCGCATAATAATTGAATACATTTAAAATTTGTATATATTATAAACAAAATACCAAAGTTTTAATTTTGCAAAAAGACCAAAATAAATCCTCTGTTTGATCGTTTTTGTCAATAAGACTAAACATTCTAACATCGAAGAAGAAAGAGACAAAGCCAAATACTTATTCTAAATGTATTGTTTAATCCGTTTAGGAAGCAACCGATATAAAATGATTATATCTGCTTTACCATTTAGTCATTTTCTATGGTGATTGAAGAAGGTTCAATTTGGTTTGAACACGCTCTGACTAGAAGCAATTAACTTCATGTTTTACTGCGTGATGCACTACCCAATCGACTACTGAGGCTTTCTTCACTTTCGCGTTTGGTGTCCACGTTCCGCAAATTTTACAGTCGGTATAATAGTCTTGTTTGCGACTACTCTGTTTCACTAAGTGAAATGTTGAGTTACATGTTCGATGGCGGTTGTTGAGACGTCTGTACCAATTATGACGAGGATTCGGTCCTCACGTATTACATTTTAATTTGACTGTGGACTCACGGCGGGTGTGACCGGTCGACAGGGGATGCTTACTCCTCCATATCACCTGATCCCTCCTCCTGATTTCAAAAGGTCCGTGTTTGTCCATTTGTTTTGCAGATTTGTGCCTATATCCTGGACATCCTAGTGATATATACCTTGGTATCTGAAACTTTTTATATTAAGCAAATTTAAATACTACATTTCTTGGTTAAATCATTAAGGGAGGATGAAATAGTTGTTAGATGAAATAATAAATTCACGTATTTCCTTGATCGTAGAGACACAAACATGCCTTACCGTTTTTGACAAGTGTCAGAACATTGCTTGGGTTCGGATCTGGGTTATTACAAACTCTGGAAAATGTTACATTCTTACTGTGTAGCTCAACAAAAAGATTATCTTCTGTATAAGGATCTTGCGCTGTAAAAGAGAACAGTCAAAATGTACACATACTATAATGCTGGGGATCTTTTAGTAAACAAATTCAAATAATTCAACCACTTTTAGTTCACCGCTGTTTAAAAGTAAACTCAGTTTCAGGTTCGCAAATTCATATGTGCTCGTGATCTTTATAAAGTCAAAAAAATATGTTAGAGAAATTGAAAGAGAGACTGGAAAATATCAAACATAAAGTAATTTAAATATACGTATAAAAATATAAATAAGTAAGTATGGTACGTAAGTATGATACCAAGTAAATATTTAACATATTACATCTCTGGGAAACCAAGAAGTAGTATCATTTGCCACGACAGTAAATATTTAGCATATTAGATCTCTGGAAAATGAAAAAGTAGTATCATTTGCCATGACAGTAATAATTTGAGATAGATGACTGGAAAACCAAGAAATGGTATCATTTGACATGAAAGTAAATATTTTAACATATTAGATCTCTGGGAAACCAAAAATGTGGTATCATTTTTTCACGACAGTAAATATTTAACATAGATAAGTGGTATCATTTGACATGACAGTAACAATTTTATCATATAGCATCTCTGGGAAACCAATATTTGGTATCATTTGCCACGACAGTAAATATTTAACATAGATCTCTGGAAAACCAAGAAGTGGTATCATTTGACATGACATTATATAATGAATAACCACAGATATTTGGCGGAAAAGTGGCATCATTTGCCATGGCAGTATAGTTAAATCCATATAACCTGGCGGGATAGAGTCTCGTGAAGCCTTTCTTGACCTGGACGAGTTTAAAGTTGAGATAATAAAGCATAACATTAAAATTACACTGACTAGAGTTAACGTTGATACTTGTCCATACACCATCTTATGTAAATGGAGCGATACATAGTGGATAAATAAGGATATCTGGAAATTAAAAAGTGGCAGCATGTGTCAATATATTGAATATTAAACGCATACCTTAGATAATTTGAGAAGGGTAAGGTATTCAGGTGGAATCAGGCCGTAAAACGGAAAATGTCGTAAACTCAATAATACGATAACCGTCCGTTTCATAAACGTTTCCGATTACCCATTTACGACAAAATTTAGTCGGTAATTTCCGACTGGGTCTAGGCAATCGTAAATCGTAAATCCTTCACGTTTTCATCACGATCACGTGAAATATTTTGAGATTTTGTTTGAAATGTCAGATTAAATTACTTTGTTTGATGATTTAGAGGGAAATAAGACTGGTAGGAGATCCAGAGTCTTCCAATACAGACATACCACTTACCTCCCTTTCATTGTATAACTTAGGGAATGTATAACCGATCACACATATCGTGTTCCGGAATTAAATATTTCAGGATAATGTACTGATCTTGCCTTTTCTCCCACAAGACAATCAGCATTATTTACTCTTCTACAATTCATTCCATATTTTTTTATCCTTACATTCTACATGCTAAATGATCGGTAATCTTAAGAAATTCCGACTTGCTTTATGAAATGGTCGTAAACGTTGTCGGTGAATGGTCGTATAACTCATCGGTAATCGTAAATTTTTTATGAAACTATACCCAGTATTCCCTGCCACCGACCGATTACATCCGTGTGAATTGGCAGCCCAGTCGTACTAAAGAAAGTATTCGTAAGTACATGTAAGTCGAAGTATCTTGGTATTTTTACAATATTACCTACTTGTTTCTTGGTAATAAACATAACTGGATTCGTCAATCTTCACCAGATCGATGCATGAATATAAATTAAAAATAGCTCCAAATATCTCGACGCTTTCAACAGCACTACAATATTAAATTATGGTGTTACTACTTGTAAGATAAAAAAAATAATCATGTTCACAAAACAATATTGAAATTGAGTGGTGAAAGTATCTATGTATCTATCAATATTTATCACTGCTAATAATATTAATAATAATAATAATAAAAATAATAATAATGATAATGAAAATAATAATAATAATAATAATAATAATAACAATAATAATAATAATAATAATAATAATAATAATAATAATAATAATAATAATGATAATAATAATAATAATAATAATAATAATAATAATAATAAACATTTGAGAAGTTTTACAAAACAGAATATTTTATTATTTATATTTCTGAAAAAAAATTATCTAATATATATGTATATATTAAAATGACAAATAAATAAATAAATTACACATTGTTATAGAGTAAAAAGATAAACCAAAATTTTAAAAAGAAAAGAAAATTAGATCGATCGATGGATAAAAATATAGGAATATAGATAAATGAGAAAAATGATACAAAGAAATAAATGCATGTGGAATGGATAGATAGATAAATGAAAAGATGGATGCAAGATTAAATAGATGAATGATTAAACAAATTAATGAATTAACATATGGAATAATCATGGCTTAAAAATAAACAAAACAAAAAACATTCAAAATGTATTTCATACCGCAGCACATACGTAGATCCATTTAACATAAAACATTCCAAATCTGTCTTTGGCAAACCAGGCACAGACACTGGATAGTCAAGAATAAAACTTGAGTTAAAACGCAGGATACCTCTATCCGAGCTTATCCAAACTCCAGTTAATTCAGTTGGAAACGTACAGGACGCGGAAACTGGAAAAAGAACGTGTAAATAAACATTATATATATATATATATATATATATATATATATATATATATTTTATATATATATATATATATATATATATATATATATATATATATATATACAGTAGAACTTCGATGAGTCGAAGTTCAAGGGACCATCTAAAAGTATATATATTATATATAACATAATACCAAAGTCATAATGCTCAAAACTATCGTTTCTGTCAATTAGACTTCATCAGTTGACCTCCAATTTAAAATAGGTATCAATACAAGCATACATATAATTTCTATCTCTCTCTCTCTCTCTCTCTCTCTCTCTCTCTCTCTCTCTCTCTCTCTCTCTCTCTCTCTCTCTCTCTCTCTCTGTTAAGTTAAAAACGAAAAGTGAAAAGTTGGAAAACATTCGACACAAACATGAAAATAAGCGTACACAAAACGCCTTACATACAAATACACACACACACACACACAAACACACACACACAAACACACACACACACACACACACACACACACACACACACACACACACACACACACACACACACACACACACACACACACACACACACACACACACACACACACTTAGAGGCAGAAATGTGCATACATACCTACATCAAGTGATATGAAAGTCCATAAAATACCAATATATATAGGGTATATCTTCCGTGACATTTTGGACACGTCCACATCTGAAAATAGACATATAACTCACAAAGTATTCTTAAGAACAAAAATACACCACATAAATACAAATATTTCAGTTCATAAATTTCAGCTCTGATTTAGAACAACGGAGTTCTTATTTTCATCGTGTTACTGATCAAACACAATAGCTACATTTAATGTTACCTTTCATGATCTTTTGATTAATTTTGAAAAAAAAATCTTGTTTGCTAGATCTAAATTTCCCCTTTCTTCCAGGTATTACTTTCTGAGTACCGAAACTGCTGAATCAAAAGAAGAAAAAAGCTATCGGTGTTCTTTAATTTGACATCTAGGTATATCGACGACGTTTTGTCAATTAACAATGACAATTTCCATACATATGCCAATGCGATATATCCCAGCGAACTAGAAATTAAAGATGTAACAGAATCAAGCACACATGCCTCATACTTAGACATTTTACTTAATATAGGCACAGACGGCAACTCAGCTATACGACGATTAGGGCTTTCTCATCGTGAGTTTTCCGCATTTGGGCGGTGTTATCCCACAGTCACCCACATATGGAATTTATATTTCACAAATGATCCGATATGCCAGGGCGTGTTAAACATATGAACATTTCGCGTATGATGTCAACGTTCCGTAAATTTTACGGTCGGTATGATAGACTCGTTTGCGATTACTCTGTTTCACTAGGTGAATTGTTGAGTTGCCTTTTCTTTGGCGGTTATTGAAACGTCTGTACTAATTGTGACAAGGATTCGTTCATCACGAATTTCATTTGGATTTGACTGTGGACTCACGGCGGTTGTGACCGGTCGATAGGGGATGCTTGCTCCTTCATGGCACCTGATTCCACCTCTTGGTTTCCAGAGGTCCGTTTTTGTCCATTTTTACCAGATTTGTATCTTCATCATGGACATTCTAAAGATGATATCTGAGATTTTTGATATTAAAAATTATTAATAATCTGGTTACCCAATTGTTCTTTTAATAATACTAATAAAAGGAAAAGGAAATATTCCCAATGATTTTGGCTTCCCTTTTTAAGCTTTTGTTGTGTTTCAGGTAGTATATAATGGTCGTTGAATCATTTCTGTTTACAACATCTAGATTGTGATTAAACATTGCGATGAAAACGAAAACATAATAACGGAAACTGATTGTTTAACAAGATCAGAAGTATTAATATAAAATCAGCAAATACAACTAGCTGTACATGTGATAACATCAGAACTTAGTCATGCATAACATAAGTTAAACAACGAACACTGTTCTTGTTTACAGTTTGTGGGAAAAATCAATAATCGAAATCTGATTTCTTAAACAAAGGTTACATTATAGTAAAGTCGGGTTCGGCTTTTCACGGTTTGTTTATTTAGGAGAAAACAATTTCAATACACTATTGTTTCTGATGAATGGCAAATTGTGGGTTGCATGTATAGTTTCCAATTTCAACCGATGTTAATAGGTGCATGACTCGTGTTTAGTATGGAGGTGGGGTATTTTTAAACAATAATCAATTTCAACTCCACATGTAAACTAC
This sequence comes from Atrina japonica, assembly GCA_030159075.1. NCBI lineage: Eukaryota > Metazoa > Mollusca > Bivalvia > Pterioida > Pinnidae > Atrina > Atrina japonica. The sequence goes on along the minus strand of BROG01000047.1, from coordinate 1,656,683 downwards.
TAATCAATTTCCATACAACGGGTGCCGTAAAGATATTGGTGAAAGTATCGTTTAAATGACTCATGAAATAAGAGATTAAGACACCAAATAGAGATGAAATGTAGACGCCCACATTTTAAGTTATGGGTGCTAGCAGTGCAGTGAAATATTGATTAACATGGATACGAAAATACGACAACCCCCAGTAAGTGTCAGCACAACTACGTTGATATATAAAACGCAACTAAACATCAAATTGTGTAGACGAAAATGGAGTTACATGTTATTGAAATAAAACTAAAACATTTCAAGCGATCACAAAACGAGTAACGGTTGCTACTGTGTAAGCAACGTTGAACGTATAGGATATAACTTCTAGTAAAACAATATTTAAAATATTAGGTACTTACTAAGGTATTAAAGTGTCCGAAATGATCTAATCACTGAAGATGCCTGTATTAGCATACTCATACTTCTATCTCTATTCCGTAGTTGAAAATGCATTGAATACACGCTAGATCACTGTACAACAAAACAGTAAAACTCGTGTCATACGATTTTGTTATCTCATTCAATACCCAGGTATACTACAGAACTGAATTAGCTGAAATTATTGGTCCTATCGATCTGAAAGTCGGTTATTGAACGAAATGAAATTTCTTTATAATATTAAATGCATGTATTGTACGTGTGAAACGTTTAATCTTGGATTGAAAACCAGATACATAATAGATATATAAAGTGAATTGAATACGTGATCATTTAAATGTACAGACATTGAATTCTTAAGAAATTTCAATGAAAGCTCAGTCATTTATATTGAAAAAAATGAATTAAATGGTGGGTATATTGTTGATCTGAATATTATATTTAAGTTATATTAAATTTCTTTTGTGCATTTACAATTTGAATAGTGATAAAAATATTATCTTGTTTGTACAAATGAGCTCTTGAAAGAAAAGGTGAATAATTAAACTTGCATGTTTATATCGCATTTAATTTTCAGTACTGAGTATTGATATTTCATATCACTTCTTTTATATAACTCGATGATAAACCTCATACATAAAACGTGCATGTTTTTTTTTAGATTGGATCATGTTTATTCTAAACTTGATAATGTCCTTCAATTAGTTAATTTCTGAGCGACTAGTTTCTGAATTTCTACAGAACGTCTGAGATATCGTAATCATTAGTTTGTAAAGCTTAAAGTGAAAAAAAAACACACAGACTCATACACACATACTCATACACACAAATTCATATACACACTAAACCACCGACCAACACATCCACACAAACCAAAACACAAATGCACACATACCCACATACACCAAACCACCCACCCTCACCCGTTCATACACACTAAAACATACGCACACACATGGCAAAAACATACCTTCACACTCATATCCACACACACGAATATACACCCATATACACCAAAAAACCCACCCACATCCGTTTACACACACAAAACCACACGCATACACAAGACAAAAACAAACCGACACACTTGTATACACACACACAGACACACACATATACCAATCCACCCATACACATCTATATAAAAAAAACCACACACACACACCAAGCCACCCATCCCAAAACATACACAAAAACACAAATACACAGACACACACACACCAAAACACACACGTAAACACACACACACATACGCACACACAACTACCCCAAATATATATATATATATATATATATATATATATATATATATATATATATATATATATATATATATATATATATATATATATCTGTCTCTCTGTGTATATATCTGTGTGTGTGTGTGTGTACGCGTGTTTGTGTATGTTTGACTCAGGTTGTAAGTAAAATTTTAATATGAAAAATAACTTCAAATAAGATCATAATAATTTTTTATTGATTAACTATTTATAACTAAAATAAATATCTTATACATGTATTGTTTACGTTATATCCCATGACTCAACAGATTATGGCTTTACCACAATTATATTATAAATAGAATTGTATGTAAATAAAACCTGTATAACCGATCGTTAAAAGCCTTATTCATATCATTGCTATTGTATTGAAATACAAATGGAACCAAGAAGATGATTTTGTGGGAAATAAATTAATTTCTTTAACAATGAATTTCTCTGTTGTCTACAACAAGCAAGACTACATTCAAAATACAATAAAAGCGCAATTTAAATGGTACACTCGTTTGGATTATAATCATTCTTTAAATGAAAGAAGACTAACTCAGAGTTATACGGTATCTAGGTCTGTGATCTGTAACGCAAACTGTAGCGCAAAATCTACATTAGCCGTCTTCGTTTCTCTGTAATGAATATTTGCTGACTTCATCATTTAATGTTTCGGCGAATCTCAATTAAATCGATTAAATTTCAAGAAATATTGGAATATGCATTTGAAGTTTTAAGGCAATTTCCGCCAGCTAAAGATAAATTATTGATGTTTATTTGACGAAGTCGTCATTAAAAGAACCAGCGAAGTTAAGACCTGTAATGGTATCATAAATAGTTCATGTCCATCTAATAATTCCTCACTTATATGTAGAGGACATCAGCTATAAGAAAAGTGACCCATATTTTGATATGTGCTATGGACTGAGACAATTACAGCCAGCGTCCTGTTTTGATACAGAATCTGGATTTTACGTCTCATTTGAGAGACCCATTGACTTTCACTTCATATACTAGTACTGAGCACTTGAGGGAGGTAAAGTTACTTCTTAATTTGTAGTTAGGAAAGACCTTGTTCCGAGAAACCAAACCGAACAGCCTGTAAATGATACCACTAGAACATTGCGATCGGCAACTCTCATTTTGTAACATTATATTCAGGATTATGGTCAAATAAATCACGTTCTAAAATCGACATAAAAATAATGAATCATAAAATGAAACGAATGTATTTAAGGGGATGACGTTTTGGAATTGGATAACTTTAAAGTGATACACAATAGTTTCGTGTCATTGTAAAATGATTTAAATGATTCGACAACTGACAAAAAAGTTGAATCATTTTCATTAAATAAATTTTCCTTCTTTGTTCTTAGTAAATTTCCAGGTAAAACTCAGGTAAAATTTCCGCGCATGCGCAGTTCATAATGATGAAGAAAGCTGGCCACGAGAAAAAGAACAAACTGACTAAAAACTGAAAACCCTAAAAAGTAAAAATAAATAATAATATTATCACGAAATGTTAACGTTTAACTTTTGATATAAGGCGTAAAATATATAAACTTTGATTGGCATAACATTCGTAAAAAGTAAAATCTCAAATCTTCGTTTCACTTTGAACATTGTCCATTGTTGAAATCTGAAGGATACGTTCAGACGCGAATAATTTTCAAAATTTAATCTGATACAGTACTCATAGTAGTACTCCAGTCATCGCTGGTCAGAGAGGAAGAAATTGATCTATATAACACAGAATCAAAGCTATATAAACTCATTCTATCTGCACGCTTGGGTAATTTGCCTCTCATGTAATCCTCAATTGAATCGTTGTAGAGCGTAGTAATTTTAGGCGGAGGGATAATTGGCAATTCTTCTATATTCCAAGTCGGATCAAATACGGGAACAACCTGGATCGGCCTCTTAGGTTTGAAATATGATTTTTGTTTTATTTGGCTGGTGATGAGATTACTCGCTTTAAATTTCTTCGGCACTATTTTTTCACCAACATCCACATTAATGTCCCTTTTTTTCCGTTTACACCACTTTCTCCCTCTCCAGCGCAGCATACAAGGCTTGTGAAACTTTTTTATCAAGAAAAAGCCGAGGATACATAACGCAATAATGAACGCTACAAAAAGAATCCATAGGTAATTTAGATCGGCAACAAACGGCGCCTCTACTGCACCTGAAATAGATATGACATGATAGATTTCATGAAAAATACAATTTTACACAAAAATATTTAAAACATGATATATACATAAGATCATAAGGATGACTAAAGATCTGTTTCAACTTTCTTTCTAAAAAGTGTTTTAAAATCAACCATTAATCGAACTGGCTCGACACATTTTGCAATTTTTGCTAAATATGAGTCTGCATGTATGTATGTATGTATGTATGTATGTATGTATGTATGTCTGTCTGTGTGTCTGTCTGTCTATCTATCTATCTGTCTGTATGTATGTCTGTGTGTCTGTCTGTATGTCTGTCTATCTGTCTGTATG